>JABASP010001202.1:0-32773 GCA_019776565.1 Sminthurinus signatus | reverse complement strand
GACGGACGGACGGACGGACGGACGGACGGACGGACGGACGGACGGACGGACACGAGTATATCAATAGTCAGCTTCGCTTCCTAAAAAACACAATTTTCAACCTGATAGACAATAAGACCGTAGGCCGTAGAGAAACAACATATATAAATTGATGACGCTGTTTACTGTCTACTATCTATTCTATTCTAAGAGTAATCGTACTAACAGAAAAACTCACTTTATGTTTTTCCCTTGTCAATCTTGCACGCATCTTAGGTACCTATACAACCTACAACCTACATACTACATACTGCACATTTTGGTTGACTTTACTTTTGCCCTTCACATTTACAAGCAAGTACATGAATTTCGGATTTACTATTTTCCATGAAAATAATTTATGCCTAATGCATAATATCTCATGTTATTTTACATGCAAAATCTTTTATATTTCCTTTCAGTAAATTATTTTTGACCAATTAATGACTATTCGTGGTTCGTGTGCAAATAGTAAATATATTATGCAGTAAGTATGAAAAGTATTAGAGCAGTCAATACTCTATACTTTTATTCAGGATTTATATTCTTGTCTAATATTTACACAACGTCTTGTTTGCACAACTAGGAAATGTCTCTCTTAATTTTCTCCATCATTTGGATTTGGATATAGTTCCATTTTCTATTAATTACACACAATATAGTATTTACCTAGGGACTTTGTCAAAAGGAGTCAACAAGAAAAGTTTACTTATTTTAGAAGAGTCATAATTTTACTCCCTTTTCTATATTTTATTAGAATCCGGAATTTGAGTTTGAAACAGGATGAGAAATAAATGTGGTGGAATTGAATGTGGATAAATTTTGCTATGAAGTTAAAATTCAAATTAGTTACTAATTATGTTGAGGATTGGGGAATAAAAAAAATGAGCGTGGCTAGAGTTTTGCTGGTTTTATACATGTTTACTTTAATGACTATATTATAGTTTCATGCATGCACTGTACAAGAATCTATTGTGAGTCGCTAAAAATAAGTAAAAGTTCAAAGTACACCCCCTCCAGTTGAGTTTTTTTTTACCTGGCTGAAGTTTGTACATTGTACATTGTACATACAGTCCTGCTTGGCTTGGCGGACCAGTGATGAAAGATGGTCTCCTTTGGATTTGCGTGGGTAGTCAGTTCGGTGAGTGGTGAGTGGTGACTGATCGTTTCATCATAATTAAATATTAGCCACTGGACAAAACTCAAGTACGCTCATACATTTTTAATGGGACGGATCATGGTAAGCTCGTTTAAATGGGATATTTTGAAAGCGAGTTCCATTGAGTTTCACCCTCTAAAGATTTTGTACCTTCTGCCTTATTTATTGTACATTGTACATACATGTGACATATTATGCTGAGTTGGGAAAAATTCAACAACTGGAAACTTGGTAAATTAGTAAGGTTTGGTTTTGTTCAGTTCATAACGTTTTTAACATATATCTATGTATAATGTATAATGTGGATTCCCAAAATCAGCAAAGAAATAAGAGAAATAAGAAGGAAATGAAAACCTAAGATATAACATGTTGTCACATTTTTCACCAAATTGACGTATAATGTATAAAAAGATTCAAATAGTGATGGAGTAGCTGTATGAAAACCAAAAAGAGATGCCTGGAGATTTCTGGGGAAAAAAGTCGTATGATCTCATCAACCAACATTTCACATAAGTAGATATTCATTCACTGTATAGAAGAATACAGAGTCCATTTATCCTCATCCTTTTTTTTACTTGAATGCTTTGTTCCTTTTTATGTATTATGTATAGTATTTCATGTGGAAAGGAATTGGAATTTTAAAAGAAGTTTTTACTTTGTATCATTTAAAAGGTCGATTGAGACTTGAGATCTGGAGTTTGGAGTTTGGAGTTTGGAGGCAAAAGAGATTACCAACTGTACTTTCTACTGCCTCATACTGTTCTTTCCACGTGATATATTTTCTGTCATTTCCCTGTCTTCCGTTTGATAACTCCTTTTTTGTCTACTTTATTGTCAGTCAGCTGTATACATTTTGATGAAGAAACGACACACAGAAAGACACACAGTTGACATGTTACATGTTACGTGGATCTTGTCGGCATAACTGTAATAGAAGAGACTGCCTTTCCCTTACTCTCTCTCTCTCTCTTCTTTGTACATTTCATTCTTTCTCCCTTTTACGGATAATTTTTTAGGTAATTTTAAGGTTTCTTGTTTCTCGTCCTATGTCTTATTGCGTATTGGATTACGTGATTCTTGCGTAGTTTGCATTCGGATTGTCCCCTTCCAACTTTTTTTGTACTTTACAGTTTAGAGCCAACTTTGAAGATGACAAGATACAAAATAGGAAGTGATCATATAAGAATGAATAAAGTACAGACTTTGGTTTGAAGTACATGATACATTATAGATTGCAGATTTTGTAGAGATACAATCACATTCGGTATTCGATCGATAAACGAAAGAAGAGGAGGAATTGGAAACAAAGGACGGTGAAAAGTTGTGAAACACACGTCTGACATTCATAAAAGTTATAAACAGCGATTAATAAATGTCATGTTACATGTTCCATGTTACACACGTGAATACACCGTCTGTGTTCTGTGTAGTCTATTCACGTTCCAATTTTCAATACACATATTTAGATAGTTGTGTCCTATCTCCCATCTCCTTTGTATTCTACCCTGCAGTAGGTAAACAAACAACAAAAAATGTCATACACGTGTGTCTGATTAAGTTGCAGAGTTGAAAGTTGAAATGTATTGTTTATTTATTTTTTTTAAAAAAATATTGATAGTGATAAACTCACGCTAACCCAATTTTTGAACAAATCTTTTGACTTTTGACCAAAAGCCAAAAGTTACTGAAACCTGGAACGGAAAATGAAGAAATATTTTGATGTAAAGGTCCTGTACGTGACTTGATGAAAGATCAGAAACATTCAGAGTCTTTGTACAATAGACAATAGTCAATCATACCTTTAACTTTTTATTACTGACGTCATGTATGTCAAATGTATGTTCAATGTTCACTTTATTTTTTATTTGTCCCATCCAGTTTCTTTCATTTCTCCAGTTTTTATTTTTGGCAGATTCATACCATTTTAAATTACAAGTTTCTAGAAAGTAGAGCGTCTGTAATTTTACCCCTTGTTCAATCTTCAATCTTGTTCAAATCCAAATGAAAAATTTCAATCACTTTTTTTTAATTTAGCATAAAACATCTACAATTTACAATACACTGTACAGTGCACAGCACAAGATGGACTAGATGTGAAATGTGAATGTAATCTAGTCTCAAGTTTTTCATTAAATCATTAAGTAAACTGACTCTGATGGGATTGAGTTTTTAAGGTTTCCGGGAGATGAGACTTCAATTTCTCATTTCCCGTCATTTTTGTACATTTTGGGTGCTATAAATTTCAGGTGTTTGGTAGTTGTATGTGCAAACATATTACTCCCACGTTCAACCTGTAGCAAGAGGAGTTAGAGTTTACTCGATGCTCAACACCCAACTCATGTTGCTCGCGTATAAAAGATTTGGGGTGCTATCTAAATCCTAAATCACCATCTAGATACTAGGTATTAGATATATGCAAGTACTCGAAAAAACACATGGAATGAAAAAACACGAAATAAAATGTTTGATCACTTTCAACTTTCAAGATTGTATTTTATATTTTACTCCTTTGTTTCTTCCAGAGTGTTTTCAAGTATTTCCAATCTTTTTTAGGTGTAAAATGTTCTTACATTACTTTTATTACTAATATTTGTCTTCCATTTCAATAAAGTTGAAATTGAAAAAATCCCAAATGAAATAGGGACGAGATACAAATGCCCAACTTTCACTCTAGGTTCTAGGTACCAGTAAAAATGTGCCTGTGTGCATTGGTAATTCATTTACATGGAATATGGATATTATGAATCATCATTTTTATAGTACATTTTTTGTCATATTTTAATGTATGCATGAGATAACAAATGTTCGTGGTCCAGGTTTTAGATTTTAGAAAGTTTTGAGTAAACAAAAAAACATGTTCAATGATGTTCTAAACTTACCTTTTTATTCTTTACAGACCAATAACTTAAAAAACAAACATTTTTCAGCTACTTTGTCTTGTATAAAGCTTAAATATCAAATATCAAAGGCTCAAGGTACAGTATAATTATGTAAAAGTAGAATAGCGGAAGAAGGATAATACTTCTTTTAAACTTTAGTTTTTACCGAGCTCCTACATTTTTAGGTTTTTAGAATAACTAACTTTTTTTAAATCACTTTTGCTGCCATTTCTTTGGTTTTTCTTGACAAGACACAAAAAAACGTTGTTTTGTAACCAAGTAGGTTTACAGCACGTAATATCTACAAGGATAAGTTCATTGTATATTTTACATTCTCCATTGTACTTGCATAACAACTACTAATCTTTAAAAAATCTCTAATGATAATTACTATAATTACATGATTCCAACTCCTCAAAATCCAGGATCCAGGACTAATTCAGAAGGCAGAAGGCAAGCAAAGCACATAAGCCAACGTCTTAATCCTTTCCCCCATTTTCAATAAAACTCTGGGTAACACGGATATTAGACATTGGATATTAGCATTCGATAGGGTTTTCTTAGAATCCGGTGTGCGTCAAGCATCTTTATTTTGTCGGGATTAATACCATACCTGTTTGTATTTATATATAAACTGTAAAACAAATCCCATACCTAGGCCTTGCATACACAATACATATACTACATACATATTTTGTTCAGAGTTCCGAGGTAAATGACGGATACTTATAGTTGGATAACTACTAGATAAATACAATTTAATCCTTGTTGACAACAAGAGCTGAGAGAAACACAAAGTGAATAACAATTTTTAAATACCACATCTCAAAGCCACGGCATGGCGTAGTATGGTTAGCTTTGTCTTCAAAGTCTCAAGATTTTAAGAAATTTGTTGTAAAAACTACAAACAGTACCGTATTTTGGATTTGGTCTTCTTGGCTTAAGCTTTGACTTTGTTAATTTTCTCATTACCTTTCTACTATAGATTTTAGTTTTTACATAAACATAAAACATAAAACCCATGAACCCATATCCTTTTCATGTCTTAAAGATCACCAACGAGGAAGAAAAGTAAGATTTATAGGGATAATATGAGATTAACTTCATTAAATATAGTTCTCTCGTTGGCGTTGAGCGTTGTACATTTTAGATTGTGGATCATACAAGTAGATATCAATATAACATAACGGTGAAAGAGTTTAAGCTTCTACATAATTAACTGGGGAAAACAGTAGCATTGTTGATGCAGCTAGAGGAAAACAACCAAAACTTCCTGGGCGTGCTTGAATTTCAAAATGAAATATGATCAATGATCACCAACAACGCAAACAAACTTGTATAACATTATAGATTTATGAGATTCGAAAATTAGATATTGGATATGATAACAGATAATAGATAATGCCAAGGTAAAATAACTCATGTACTCAATTTATGTAATTATAATGATAATTATCTTTCCACGTTGACATTCTGATTCTGAGGGAGTGCAGAGAAAATATACACTTACAATATCTTATATAATACATAAATATAATGTTTACATAAAAAGAACTTGTAGAGTTAAAGTACAGTAAATAAAAGGTAAACGTGTACCAAAAAAATGAGAATTGGACCCATTCTAGAACCAAAAGTTTTGGTCTAAATCCCTAAAAAATTCAGTTTTTGGAATGATATTTAGAATTCATTTTAATATGTAGCAATGAAAATAGGGTAGTTATTCCGAATAATCAAATAAGTAGGTGTCTTAGTGGTTTTTCTATACATGCTTGGGTTACTTTACAGTGCCGTGTAAAAAATAAATCTGTGTATATGTGTAATATTATCTGTAACACAAGTTATGTATACATACTGTTATACAATAATATTGGCATAATATATGAAATGTCATTTTATACTTGATATTATGGAGTATGTAACTTCATCCTGCATGTTATCTTTCTTCAAGATTAAATTTTGTCTAGGTTCTAGTAAGGATCGGAAATTTAGAATAGGACTTTCAAGTCAGGCTTTTATATTATAAGGTGGATGGTCAGTCCACCTCATTCATGAATCATAAAGAGGAAGAACTGTAACTACTCCTTTGACGTTTTTAAAGAACTTTTTCATTTCTGAACATCTCAATTCTCAACAAGCACTACACACTACACACAGTATCCAATTCTACATCCCCTTTTAAGTTTACAACTTTTTTGGACTACATACTTCAATCTTCAAATAGGTAATAGAGGTGGAGTATGTATACTATGTAAACAGTTATTCAGGTGAAATTGGACTACTACTACCTTCTCCGCTTTCACTCTCATTTATCTTCATATTCTGTCATCTAATGTGCCGGATTGTCAATGTATTTAGTATTTAGTTTGTACATAGTACATAGTATATATAGAATCCATGATACATACATTCTACATTCTAAAGTATAAAAAGTACCCAATCCATCTCAATCTGAATCTTCTTCTTGTGAAAGATTCATGAATTTGTATTTCCCAAGCACATGAATGTACAAAATTTTCTCATCCTACTCTGTCTTGTTCCCCCTTTTCTCCCCTCATCTTCCTCTTACATTATTCATTATATTGTATTATAGAATTAGATAGGTAATGTGGATAGGAGAAGTGTGTGTGTACATTGTACATATTTATAAATGTGAAGAATTATTAGCTCAAAAGTCCATAAAATCCAAGATCCAAGACCCTGACGAGATGTTGAAAAATGAAAGAGGCTAACCCTTTGGAATTGGAATCCTATAGAATCCATTCATTTACATATGTAATTCATATAGCATATTCTTGCATATACTTATGTATATTATGATGAGTCTGATGATGAAAAAATAATGTGACTTGGCTGCACAGTGTACAGGATACAGGATATTGCACGCGTGTGGACTACATTAAAAGTTGGAAACCTCCACAGACGAAATCAGAAAAAGGAAATTTCCTCAGCTTAAATATTAGATTGCAATTTAAGGAAATAAGATGTAAATCTAAAATTATAATTTTTTCCCCATTTTGACAAAATGCTCACAAAGAGTCTCACAGTCTTACAAATAAAAACTACCTACTTTATTATTTTGTAGATTTGTAAATGTCGAATTGTTTTGAATAGAAATTAGAAATAGATAAAAAAATAAATAAAATAGTCCAGTTTTGAAATGAAATTTTGCTTGCGTTTGACATGAGACACGTGTAAACGGCTAAGAACTAAGAACACAGGGGAAAGTGGATCCTACCTTATGTTGAAGTATTCAAGAATTCAAATATTCAATGCATTTAAAATTATGATAATTTTCCCTTTTTTACTTTGTAGTTCTAGAGTCGTATATTGTATGATATGTATATAATAAATAGGATACGTAGAACAATTCCAAATTCTAAATCTAAATCCAGCAGAAACCGAAATCAAGGAAGAAATTCAATTCATATTGTACACTTATTATGCGGATCCCAGATTTGTGGCCAAACCTTTAAAGTTTAAATGGAAGGGTCATGAAAAATTCATGGTTTACAAAAAAAAAAAAGAAGGAGAGTGGCGTAACAACTTTCTTCCATATAAAATGAACAAACAAAATGCAAAACTTGAGCATTTACAAAAGTGAAAATCAACCAAAATATTTAAGTGAAAACTAAACAGCAGCTTCTTACAACCTACACTGTATTATGTATTACGTGTATATGGATCAGAATGGTGAAATGAGAAATGAGTTACAGATGGAAGAATAGTTTATGTAAACCGCAACATGATGCATTTATATATGTATTATGTACGTATGTATGTACATACATATGTACATTGTACATTCATTGGAACAAAGTATACAGTTTACAGTTTAGATTCCACATAAATGTAAATGAAAGCAAGGAGAAAGTCTCTGAATCATACTAATGAGGAATGAAGACTTGAATTTGTGTATTTTTAGTCCCAGTTGACGTTTCCTTACCATGAATAGAAAATATGCCATGCAAACAGGTAACGTGTCTAGTTGTTGTTGAATCCTCTGGCCGTGCCGCAGACAAGTACATAACATGTATATCATACATCATACAACTGGTGTAAGTACTAAGTAGTGTCTGTTATCTATCTACAATCTACAGGTACAGAAACAAACAATTTCCATTTTCTCTTTTTTTTCTCTCTATCCCTTTTGTTAAGTCACGGACTGGAATCTGATCCACACACAAAAGTCTGGTAGTACAAGCATTAAATATTAGGACTATAACATATATTTATCCATGATCAAAATGATATTTCATTTTACTTTGATGTCCCGTGTGTTAAGTATAATTTCCCTCATGTACATAAATATAAATGTTTCGATATACATGGGAGAAAGGAGAAAGTGTAACACATATTCATGATATAGAACACAAATTATTTAGTTACTTTATTTCTACTTTGTAAATGTACGATGTGTTTGTTCAGAAAATCTATTCCAGTTTATTTCATTAGAACAAGTTGTGCATTGGGCATGTACATTGTACATGATTACTTGTTTTGCTACTGTCGGCTTTCACCTTTTTGTTCTAATTTACATGGAACTGACTGATGCCTCATGGAGCTTTTGAGGATCTCCGAGCAAATTGTGGAATAAACTGATCTAGTGTAGTACTCGGATTTTAGTCATTTGTCTATCACATGTGAGTATAAAAAATATTATGGAAATATTGGAAATATTGAAATGAGGGTGAGATGAGTTTATTCTATATCTATTACATATTACATACATGTATTCTGTTACAACGCATGTATACCACACGAATATTCAATACATGTAGTGCGTCAGAGCACTTAGAACTCAGGACAGTTAAATGGAATGTATATAATTATAATAAAGATAATAAGGATGTAGTATTCATGAAATCTTGACTATGTAATACGGTAGAGTTTAATATACAAAAAGTAAGTTATGTATATACCTAATATATCTGTCCACAGTCCACACTCATTTCACATTGGGCATGTAAATTTTAGCCGTATTAAAGTCATACTCCGCCTACGCGTGTTTGTTGTATATATTGAGTACTTTCCAGTTTGAGTATGGCAGACAAGTATTTGTTTACACTTTATACACAAACGCTAAACTCGATTATGTAAAAGTGGGAACACATCAGCTAAATAAACTGTGATTTCCAAGTTTTTTCTAAATTATTCAAACTAAAGCTACATGTCTTTTTTTCCATGTTCTACAACTTTTATTTACATGTGTATGAGATGGGGTACTCTATAATATGTGCAATACAGTTAACATATATCCTAACGATTTCCAAATTTTGAAAGATTTAGCTTCTTTCTTTTTTAAATTTTCGAAAATTTGGGACTCGAAAGCCATTTGTTATAAGTTATAACCTAATAGGTATTTGGTAAAACTTGCACAAAATGAGTCAAATATATATAGAGATTCAATTTTCTTACCTTTGTAAAATCATTTTTTTGTAAAAGAATAGAGAGATTCATCAAAATTTCAATCCAAAGAAATTACTGTCAGGAAAGGGAGAGGAAATTAAACAGTATTAGAGATTCTCTAAAAAGAATAAGAAAAATGTCAACGCACAATGAAATACAATTTTACCTATGTGTACATAGTAAAGTTTTTTCTTGGGAGATTTGAAACGTTTTTTTTTTCATATTATATACCATATATACATAATGCATAATACATGTACAATATATTATTATTATGAGAGCTTCTCAACAACATGTTCTGTTCTCAATGGATGTCAACTTTCACGCTTTTCTTCCCCCACTAACTTTTGTCTCCTGAATTCTAAGGAGTCTGAATCGGATATATATATGTACCTATATGTATATTCTCTGCAATGCTGTTTATATAATAATAAATCATATACAGGAGTTTTTGTATTATAGCATTTTACTACTTTCTCCATCGATAGAGTTTCGAATCTTATTGTAACCTTTTGTTATGATTCTGAGGAAAATGAAAAAGTCATTGAATTCAGAAGAATACTTCATCTGAATGTTGTATATAAGATATTTATATTTGATGCTTTATCTTAATCTTCAATCTTTTTCTACACATCATACACACAAGTATATATAAAAAGGAATCCCGTGAAACTTAATTTTGCTCAAGTGTTCAACTCTCTTGAATTCGGAACAAGGGGAACAAGAAACAGAAAGAAAGAAATGTGAAAGAAGAAAAAAAAAAACTATAGCCTTATCGTTTTTGGAAATATAAAATTACACATATTTGCTTAACTTCTTTTCCATACTATTGATTTCTATACTTTTTCACCCACTCACTTGTAGTCTCAATTCTGAATGCTACTATTGTAAATATATACAATATGGCATAATATGTGTCGAAGTTTGAAATTTTTTACATTAAAAAAAGATTCATCTCTTCCCAATAGATATAGATATATATTTATGTCTCGAAATTCAATAATATTATTGTAGTTCGTAGACTATGTAATACAAAAGTATAATATTATGATGGGGAGAAAAACCTGGAATTGAGAATGTCAAGTAGTCCAAAAAAATATACGACTGTACAAAAGTTGTATAATAAAAGATTCAACGTATATAAAGTACTTGTATGAAGCATTCAGATTTACACTAGTAGTAGTGTACCTAGAAGTCTTTTATTTTATACACACTTATCACTTATATCACTTTTTTTCATTCTCTCTTTTCAGTAATAATTTTTTTTCTTAGGAATCCTTGGTATTTTTCCAAGTTATACACAATACACGTCATCAACATGTTGGCATCATAATCATCATTTGTGGACCACATCAAATATTTACCGTAACTTTAACAGACGTATATTGTATATTCTCTCTTTCTGTGTTTGTGAGTTGAAGTTGAAACAGTTAACTAACTCTCTCTGTGTGTGTATTTTAATTGTATTTAAATACAACTTTAATTCCTTCAAATAAAATGGATCAAGTTCAATCATTTATTGAGCCTATGCGTATTTTCGCTAAGGTAAAACAATAATATTCATTATTATTTCTTTGGTTTTATATCAAACAAGTAATAAATATATTTAAATATTACATCAGTATCAATAATAAACTTGCATGTTATAACAATATAACTTTGGATAAATGTTGTAATACATGTAGCAATACTAGAGTTTCTAAAATATCATGTTCCTAATTCCTATACATTCTTCTACATTTTTTTTTAGGACTCAGTCAGATTAGTCAAACGGTGTACCAAACCAGACCGAAAAGGTAATTAATATACTATAAAAAAATATGTTTACTTTTCTAATTTCTAATATGTACAAATGTGTAGTATTTACTATAATATTATTGCTTTGATTGTTTAATATATTTATATGATAACGTACTACGAAAATATATATATATATTATATACTATGCCTTTATACTATTTTCTAAATAAGAGACTTCTTTTTTGCTTAATTGTTATCGAATGTGGGTATTATAATGCTATTTACAATCATAATAATAAATATATTTAATTCACTTCCTTTTTTTCATTTTAGAATTTCAAAAAATTGCAATGGCTACTGCAATTGGATTCTGTATTATGGGATTTATTGGATTTTTCGTAAAACTTATTCATATCCCAATTAATAACATCATTGTGTAAGTGAAAGTTTATATTATACTTACCTATAGTCTTGTGTATAAAATATCATTTTTTTCCTGTTCCTTTATAATAAATGCAATATGTATGTATGTTTTACCAAAATCAGTTTTAGGAATAACAAAATAATCATGTTTGATTCTTGTTTTGTGTTCTTTATAGTGGTTCGTAATTACAAAAAATCAAGATTCACTTTCAACTATTTTGCTGTTTAATAATACATGTTGTAAAGATATTATACGAGATATGGGGACAAAAAAGTTGTTAATATATTATTTTTTTCGTGCTATTTTGTTTCCCTACGTAATACTATTTGTTTAATAATAATAATAATTGTCTTGTCGTGTTAAAAATCCCTAAAATATTTATATTAATGAAAATAAGATGTACACACGATTTCCTATATTATATATACACTCTGTAAGAAACAGAAATAATCAATAGATGGTCATGTTTCATCATCATGGAACAATTGTAAAATATCAGAATATAAATAACTACAAAGTGTGAATAATAATAATTACTATATTTGTAAAAAAATAAATAAATAAAATACATTGCTTCAATGTACATTGAACAATAATACTTTCTCAATACAATATACGTAATTAAGTAAGTAACTAATAAATTATGTGATTCTCATTTGAATCATATGTACAAAACTTGTTTTTAAACATAATGTGTAATATATTATGATGATATATAAATTATTATGCAGTTCTAGACACAAGATGTACTAGGGGCAATCAACACCCAATCATACTATATATTGATATATAATAGAAGACAAAAGTCATATATTATGTAGACCTATTTTTATTATAGTTTTTGTGCATTCAATTAAGAAAAATTCCTTTGTATCTTTTGGTTAAAATAGCAAATCATCAGCACTATTGTAGAAATTTTCTATTTTGTAATTAATTCTGTAAAACTTTCACCCTTTGCAGATATAGATTAGGGTATAGTTAAGTATTCACAGTTGAAGAGGCTTTGATATAGTCAAGATTTTCATAATTATTGTTTACAGTATACATTGTGCATCTTGCATATTATAGTTTTTAAGTTTGATACACTGACTTTGTATTTTATTTTCAAAAAAAATTTATTTTATACACAAAATAAACCTTGTGTACAACATAATAATAACATGATCATAAAAAAACTGACACTTTGACATATACATTTTAGAGACAAAAATGTTATAAATAAACAACAAAGCATATTATATTAGTAATTATTATGCATGGGGGACTTGAGAAAACATTGTGATTTAAGTAGGACAAAACATAAAATGATATTGCATGAAGATTACAGTACTGTAAATATAATTGTGATTTTTTCTAGTCATCTTCCTCATCTTCTTCTTCCTCTTCTTCTTCCTCACCTTCATCCTCATTGTCCACAAACTTTTCTTCAACATCTGCAATTTCTTGAAGCTGTAATTTAGCTAACCATGCTTGTTCTTCGTCTGCTGAAGGGTCTGTAATTTCTGTCAATTCAGGACCATCTTTATATTCTTGTTGGGGTTCATCTGGAATTGGTGGTGCGTAGGAATGACCACGGAATTTTAAACCATCACCCAAATATATATTTTCTACTTTTCCTCTTTTTTTTTTATTAAAAATTAAAAATTAAAAAAACGTACATGTATATAGTATATATAGATCACATACGACATCTTGATGATTTATTTATCATATTTTCTCAAATATTTTTTACTTACTTGAACGTGCACATTGCATTAGCTCCGGGCCACATATTTGAGCGGACGTTAACGACTTGGAATTCCTGGAAAACACTTGAAGATGTTCTTGCACTCCATGGGTTCCATCCTTCCCAATCTGTATTTCGATCCTCAGCCAATGCTCGAAAGAGAGCTGGAGCAATTTCCTTATTCTTATTTTTTCCAGTACCTTCTTCATCTTCTTCTTCTTCCTCTTCCTCCTCCTCTTCATCAACATCTTCCTCATCTTCACTAATTCCACTTTTTTTCTTCAATTTTTCCAAATTAAACCATTGAGTTCGACCTTGTTTTAATATACAGGAAGCATGATGAACCCATAAATCGAAAGTTGGATTGGCTAAATCACCAATGACTGGAACCCTGAATTTTTTCTTTGGATACACTATATCAACTTTTGGACCCTCTTCATCTTCCTCTTCTTCCACATCCTCTTCTTCTTCATCTTCACCTTCCTCTTCATCACCATATTTTGGGTTTGTTCTATAGTATCCTCTTGGTGAGACCTTTTTTAAAGATTATCACATCATTTGACTATAATATACATAATAACGTTTGCTTGTCAAAATAAATAGAAAATGTAAAGGTATTTGCATGTGAAAACATTTTTTTGTTTAAAAAAAGGGTATTATTTTATATTTTACATAACAGCCAGCCGTTATTCGAGCAAGAAGTGCTCGTAAATAGTGTCCTTCACGACCAGGAAACGGAGGAACAGAACGAATCTAGAAAAATTTAAATTTTGCTTATACCTACTTATTTATTTAAGCTATTTTTTATATTAAACTTGAATTCATACTTTTTTAACTGAAATGTTTCATTTGTAAAACATTTACTAATAGCAAGTTTACTTTGGCATCCAATTTTCCTGTTAGAAACCAACGAATACTTCTAGAAATGCTGATTTGTTGAGGTGTGACGTATGGAAGTCTGACCCAGTCTTCAGTTAGATCATTACAAACATAGAAAATCCGTCTATTTACTCCTTTTCCAGGTTCTTCTGCTGGTACTTCCACCTTTTGCTCAAAATGTGGTTCTGGAAGTCCTCTTAATAATTCTTGCTGATATTCTTTCCAACGATCACCTTCTTTCCCCTGTTCCGTATCTTCAAATTCCATTGGACGCTCACCCAATAATTCATCCACCTTATCATTTGGACCTGCTGAATTTGGAGGAGGTACAGGCACTCCAGATCTAAATAGAATTAACATGCAAGGAAACATTTTATTTGTTATTTTAACCTTTTGTTTTGTTACTTTTACTGTAAGTCAGATAAGTGAAAGCTAAAATGTATATAATATATAATATATATACAAAATACGACATACGTTTGCTGATAAGCTGAGAGTGTCGCATTATCCAAAACAACATTGCCAGCTCTTTCAAATGTGTCCTTAGCACCTGGAACATGACTACTGGAATATTCTTCTTCCTCATTATACCCTAACATGTCGTCTGGAAGCGGCGAGTCCTATAAATTTTATCAATATGCCCATCGTTCATTTGTCATATATTTTAAATTGTACATAAAAAATTGTTTTACAGAATTTGTTGCCATCTTTGGATTTTGAGAGCATAAAATTTATTATTACTTACTGGTGGTACATTCCAAAGATCTTGTTCATTTTCCTCAGATAATTCAACCTCAGCAACATAATAACTTTTATCAGTTCCAAAGATTTTCCCCCATAACCTGTGGGTATAATGTATAATTAAATGAATAATGAATTTAAGTATGCATAATTCGTTTCAGATTTTCAGTACAAGGTGTAAGGTGCAAGTATTACATTGTCTTTGATTATTGGTCTGCCTTATAGAAATTATAGAATAGGAAAAATTTTATGGTGATTTTCTTTTCATTTTGAATTTTGAGTACCGAATTCTAGCAACAGGCTTAGTAACTTTGACCTGTCTCACAGCAAGAGCAACCCTAAAAATTTCTTCCTGTGGTAGTCCAATATTAATTTGTTGGAGATAATACTGAAGTCGTAAAAGATTTGGAAATCCTCCCATACTTCCACTTCCATCACCTGATCTTTCTGCCGCTTCTTGGTTGACTGACCACATAGCATGTTTCTGTCATGAAAAATCAATCAATAGTTAATTGTTTCAAACTGATCAAATGTAACTAATTAAGAAACTAAGTATAATTCATTAATCAGAAAAAAGAAAAGGGAGAACTGTCAAGTGAAAAAATATCTAAAAACAAACCGTCCAAGTGTCGAGTAAATATCTCGAATCATTCATGAGGGGTTCACTCATGCAAAATGCATCTTGTATGAGATCCGTCCCTCCTTTCCCAAATCGATATCTTTTCAGATTTAAACTGATTTCTTCAATAAAGTCTACAGGGTTTTTTGGAGCTCCATTATCCAAAAGTTTACGGATTAATTCACTAAAATGATCATATCTACAAAAAAAAAAAAACAAAAGTCCAAGAAAAATGTGTAAACTAGGTGGGAAATGTCATAAAATTATGTACAATTAGAAGAAAATGAAATGATAGATTTGAAAATGTCTTCATACAAGGAAATGCCTGTAACTGCACTGTGTGTCATGAAAAATTCCTTAGCTCGTACAAAATCATTTAGATTGTAGTTGGGAACTGGTTCAGTTGTACGAACTTGAGCCAGCATATCCCTATCATCCTCTTCCTGTTCTTCCTCGTCATATTCTCCTTTTTTTCATAGTAATGATTCATAATTCATATAAAATATAGTTTTGATCACATTTTATACAGTATATTATGTCATAGTAAATGAAATACATGGAATCGGCGTGTACAAGTACAACAGTCATCATTGAATAAACAATAAAATGATCGGTACTGCATACCCATATCTTCTGGACAAACGCAAGACGGGTCGGGGTCACAATCACATTCTTCTTCTTCTTGCATTTGAATTCCAACCATTTGACCTAGAGTTGTAGGATCAATTATTTGACCATCTCCTTGTTTCATTTCATCATACGTACCTGATGTTAATTCACTTGGCATCCATTCTTTAGGATCACCATTCATATACTGCGGTGTGGAATCCCTTAACCCCCATTGTTCGGGATCACCATTTCGTACACTTGGCACTCTATCCCTTGTTTCTCCATTATATGCTTGTTGTTGCTGTTCTAAACTGAGTTTTTTAGGAGATGGTGCACCTGCAGAGTTTTTTGAGCTCTTCCGAGAATTATTACCTACATTTTTTGGTTAAAAAGAAACAAATAATATGAACTATGAACATTACTTAATGTACCAATTTTAAAACGTCAATCGGCTTGTTACAATACACATATTGTACGTTACCTGACATCTTAAAGTAATCTTAGGAAGAAAATGATGGTCCTTGCAGCGGACTCGGATTATCCCCTTCTTGTGTCTATACTTTCTTTACAGCTTCCTTTAAATCATGCAAAGAAGTATACTTTTTCATTTTTCATTCCAAATTCCAAATACGGAAAGAAATGGAAAATGGAAAAAGTGGTGTTTGAAGTTTGAAACGATGAGAGATGAGATGATGTGAAATGTGAAATGTGAAATATGAATGAATAATGAATGGATGACAGATGACAGATGGGTTTGAAGTTTGAAAATTGTGTAGTGTTTTTTTTTTAATTTTTTAGTATAACTATAAACTATAAACCAAGGTTTTTTACTATAACCAGGTATGTTCATTGCCAATGGCAACCCATTAGCTAATGCATTAGTCCTTTTTCTTTTTGAACTGACCTGTTATGAGACTTCTAAAGGGCCTTGCTATAAACTTTGGTTTGATTTTTGATTATATATAGCTTTGACTGTCATTGCAAAGTATGCATGATTTTTAGCGCAACCTTGACAACGTGCTTAACAATTAACAATGGAACAACATTTTGTTTGCACGCACTACGCACTACGCACATCAGAAATCTGACACAAAACAAATGAAATACATGACAAATAAAATTGATAAAAGAAAGCTATAGCTTATATACATGCGAGCTTTCTCTTTACCTCTTTTATCTCAGGGCTTGTGAGTGTTTCAGATGTCTACAGTTGAGAAAATTTTAGTTTTTACCATACACACCCAATCAAAAGCAATGCTAAATGTAGGAGCCAGAAACCAAACTCATATATTGTATAAAAAATAATACATCACAAAAACCATTTCGTTTTTCCTTTCTTTATTCCACATCATGCAATGGATATATTACGTAGATAGTTTTTAGGCTCACAAATAAATCAGTTCTTTGTATTTTTTAAATTTACAGTACTTGCTACTGTTGTAGCATGGTCAGTATTATTATTATCCGATTTGCCTTTTATGTACAAAACGTGAAATAGCGTCTTCATTTTACTTGGTGAAATTTGATGTGTACTAATAATTTGTGAGCTGCAACAGTTGACGCCCTATTAATTGTAAATACAAGAAAAAAACCAAAACAAACAGAGCCTCATTATTGTCTTTAAATCATAGTTTATAATTTATACACATGACACTTAGGATGATTTTTGAAATATGTACTTAGCTCCGTAATATTTTTCAGTTTTCAATTAGTAGTCACGAAGTACAAAATGCTTTAATCCAAATGTAAAGTATTACCAATTGCAGTGGATTCCAAGCTTGTCTCCAAATCCAGTGTAGTTTGGGAACTTTACCCATCCACAAAGTTTCTATTGGTAAAGGCAAAAATCTGCTCATAAAAAATAGGAATACATTGAAAAAAAAAACAGCAATACATATCCTACATAGAAAAAATCTGGAAGCACTAACATGAACTACATAACGTAACCCAGGATTGTATTTCAAAAAAAAACTGATTACAAATGTATACCTTTCTCGTCCTCGTTCGTCTAATGTGCTCACATCAGTCACTCCTGCTTCTGAAAAGCAATTCCCTGTAAAATTAAATACAAAAAAATCCGTTTTTAAAAAGCGGTATGTACAGGGAAATTGCGAATAATAATATCATAGGCATGAAATATTTTTTGGTTTCATTTATCAATTCATCAATACCTAATTCGAGATCTTCTATTCCAAAAATTGATGCTGCTTTACAGTTTTGTCTATATTTGTCCCCTTTCTCATCAGTAGAATTTGTAGGAGAATCGTAAATATTTTGACGAAAAAGAGTTGTGACTTTCTCCAAAGCAGTACGACTATAAACATATCCACTCCCACCTGACATGTATGAAATCTATCAGGATTTTACATATCCCAAGCAAAAAAACATCAGTAGTTTATTGGTTATATTTTTTATGTTTTATCTTTCATCAGCATTATTTTTTATAGTGAAAAACATTTAAACTTAAATAACCTGTGGTGCTTTTGGATGTTTTAACTTGTATCCAAACCAAATGGGCTTATTTGGATCCAGAGATTGAACGAAATGGCGTAAGTTTTCAATCACAACAAATGTATCATCATCTGCCTTAAGATACCAGTCATACATCTGTATAAAAAATAAAATCAACCATATATGTACAATGTACATGTATTAAGTATCAACTATCAACTATCAACGTTGCCGAGCCAGTACTTATTGGTACATAGATCTGTGTTATTTATTTTATTTTTTTTGGTAGAAAAAAAGTAATATTATTATTTTTGTTATTTGTATCAGTAGTATTACAGTAGAATATTATGTATATTATAAATAGAATTACATTGTTGTAGTTAGTTTGTAGATAAATCAAAGCAGCTTTTGTTTTCCCCCAAAGAAATCTATAGCCTTCCTTTGTATTGATGAACTGAACTGGTAATTCTGTATTATTGAAGCGTCCAAAAAACATCAACTTATCACATTTTTGTCCCCACGTGGTTTTGATTGCTTGAGCTGCGACTAATTTACTGGGGCTGATGAGAATGTAACATAAAATTTTACTGGAAGACTTATTCACCGGGGACGAACGAGACTGGAGCGGCAAGTGATCATTATGATTTGATGTGTGTAATGTGTGTCCACTACTACTGCTGCTACTACCTGTGTCATCATTCCAACGGAGAAATATAAATGAAAGAATAGAAAAAGAGCTAAATAGAATGAATACAATGACAACCATAAACCAGTACCACGACCACAAAGCGGAAGTCGACGAGGAAGACGTTTTTGAATTGGGATTCAAAACAAAATATCTTGACAAGCGAACAAATTTCCTATGAATGTTCCGACACAGACGAATAACAGACATTGTTTTCTTTTCAATTGTGTATTGTATTATGTATTTATTTATTTTGTATTCTCTCTTGTCTCCGTATGATGCCCATTGACAATAGTTTCTCTTCTTTTTTTTACAATTATTCTTGCTCGTACAAAACGATCACTCACAAAATTCCTTTTGTATAGTCTTTCTTGATATTTCACTCCGAATTCCAAGTATGAAGAACATTACAGGATGACTTTACAGTTTATTTAAATTTAGAATTTAGAATACAAATTAATCATGTCGTATGTTGTTGGTATGCTATAATATAATATGCTTTCAAGTGAAATGCTTTATTTTAACTACAAAAAAAGATTGTGAAGAGAACAAGACAATACAAAATACATAACTGAGACAATATGGCATTGTGAAAACTTCAGCTTGAGGAAACAATCTAAGTACCTGATGTATATTGTATGTATATTGTATGTATGATCTATTTAAGTAGCTTTTTACATCTATTCATTCTCTTTCTTCTTCTTTTTTCTTCTCTTTTTTTTTGCTTTGAACTGTCCAAAAATCCCTGCATCCTTTTTAAAAGTAACCTACTATAGTATGCAGTTTGCCATTCATTTATGGTTATGTCATAATATGTACATATTATATGCTTGCATATATTTAGGTATAGGTACATGTATTTGCATTTTCTTTACCTGTTGCTTTTCACATAGTAGCACAATACTTACTTAAGTAATGCATATATCATTCAACAATCACTCACTCACCACTCACTATATTACACTCCGTGGTTCCCCATGCATGTAATAGCAGAACGAAAATACAACTAAAATGGAAGAATGATGTACTAGTAAGTATATGCATACTTAGAATTTATATAGCAGTCAAGTTCAATGCCTCAGTCATACGTAGAACATAAGTAGATCTATCATGCACACATGTATATATATGTTTTTATCTTATTACAGTTTTTCTTTTTAATTTCTTTTCTTATTATTATACAATGAATCCGACATGGATGACGTTTTTATTACATTTTCAAAGAACATCTTACAGAATACAGTATAGAGAGGAACTATATGTATAGTAGTAAAATATTAAAATGATACTTTGAAAAACTCACATATATTCCTTCATCTTTTAGCAATGGCAGTGCAGAAATACAATATATATTATACAGTGTCTACATTTGTGTAATTTGCAACATATAACTCAAACATAATACATTCATCGTGGTTGGGTAGTATCATATAATATGAGCTCCTATACTAAAATTATTGTTCATTGAGACATCTAAACTTTTGGTTGTTTTTTTGTTTTCATGCATGTTTTTAAAGAGTAAATATTTATAATGAATTTTGGATAAAAAGGCACCTACTTATAACTTATACGTGGAATGCGCTATATATATAGAAGAAGAATGACCGTGTGTAATAAAGAATAAAGAAGTTACTGGACACAAAACATTATCTTGACCAATTGAAAGAGCCTTGTAATTTACTTTTAGTATTTACACTTTACACTAGTCCTCTCAATTATAAGACACTTGATGTCAGTCATGACTCAAGAATACACTGCACTATATACTATATATAATATATACGATATACGAGTAGAAAAAAGGGGAGATGTCAAAACATTTTGCGTATTGATATAAAACAGTTTCAACGTAGAGCTACCTTGAAAAAGGATTCAACATTCGAAATTTTGGGAGTATTTTTTTTTTAATTTTTTGGTCAGTCAGTTTTGATCAGTAATCAATGATTAGTGAATTTTGATACCAATTTTGTGATAAACAATTAAAATTTAGGTAGTTTTTATAGTGTGTGTGTGTGAAAAGATGGTTAATAACTATTGTGATAATCGACTGAATAAGCTAACTTTACTTTGACTTCTCCACCTGTTTTTATGATTTTGACCCGGGTCAACTTCTTTGATCTGTCAATTGTCATATTCCACAGTAAAGTTTTAAGTATAATATAGTGTGTTGAATTAGAATTGTCGGTTGTAAAAAATGAGTCGAATTGCAAATTTAGAAGAATTGGCAAAGGCTAAAGCCGAAGAAAGAATATCAAATCTTTTACAAAGACCAGATCAATTAGAAAAGGTAAAATGACTGTTTGATTATTTTGTTTATATTGGGGGATAGTTATTGAGAGAGATGAAAGATATATGTTGATATTCTGAAGAGTATAATGTATAATCTAATTATAAGTTATTACACATTGTGATATCCTGTGATATTTTGGTACTTTTATGTGACTAATAAATAGGTTGAAGAATTTAAGAAGCGAGAAGCGAGGAAAAAAGCATCTAAAGAAGCAATGCTGAAGACCGCTTTACAATCACAATTAGATGGTGTACGAATTGGATTGGATTTGTTAAAATTTGCTCGGAAAGATTTAGTTGAAGTTGGAAAGCAGTAAGTTTTAACATTGTCAATAATAATTAAATAAAATTAAGTTTATTAAATTATTATAATAACTTTGTAATAACTATAATACAATTATTTTACCTTCTTTTGTTTTCTTACAGTACATCAGAAATCAAAACACTCTTAAAAGATGTTGTATCTTTTGGGAAAATACTTAAAGATGTTAGAGATGAAAATATTCTTCATTCTCAGTATGCAATGGCCATGGAAAATATGAACAATATATTTAATATTAGTAAAAATTTAGAGAGAGCTCATTCACTCATAAATGAAGGAAAAGATTTACAAGCTCACATTGTAAGTACATGTCATATTATTATACATTTTTAATATGTGTTTTTGGTATTGTACAAAAACTTCAGTTTAATTTGTCAAAAAATGTAGCATTATAAAATCGTACATGATTAAATTCAATTGAAAAATAGTGTAACATTTTGTTTTCTTTCCTTTTGTAAACACTACAGCTATTATCAGAATTAGAGTCTTCCAGAGATGAATTATTATTTGAACTGTTTCGTATGGGCAATAAATCAGAGCATACAATGTTATTAGACTATTTTTCAGGTAATAATAATAAATCAATAAACTATATATAGTACATTACTATAAAATATTATTCCACGTATTTTGTATTTCCAAAAGAATGTCCATATATTTTGGATTTTTATAATAACAGTTGTCAACAAATTTATTTACTGCAAATGACTTTTAATGAATTATTTTCACACTAAATGTTTCTTGATTTTGTATATACAGATGTAGAAAAGTTGTCAGATACTTTGGAGAAACATATTTCCTTAGTTCTTAAACGAACATTGAACATTGCAGTTAAACAACCAACTTTATTAGTTACAACTATTAGAATAATTGAGAGAGAAGAACGAGCTGATGCTACAGCGATTCAGGTAAATATTCTTTTAATGCAGCATACTAGTATAATATATTATTATATAATATAGGAATATATCAAATTCCCACCTGAATAGGTTGTTTTTACTTAGCGTATTTCCTTTTTTTGTCCCATTTACGTTGATAATAATAACAGTTATTTGTTACTAATATTTTTTATTACTAATTTATATCTAGAGATTCGAGCTAACAGGTTTCAAGTCACCAGGAAGACCTAAAAAGTGGAAAGCTAAAGCATTTAAAATTTTAGAAGCAGCAGTTACTGAAAAATTAGAAGCAAGTCAATTGGAATCTCGAGCAGAAAATAAAATGTGGCTAGTTAGATATTTAGAAGTCATGAGACAATTAATTTTAGAAGATGTCTTGGTCGTTAAATCCCTTTGTGTACCCTGTTTTCCTCCATCGTACAATATTTTAAATTGTTATGTAAATATGTATCATCGGTGCCTATCTAAACTGGTAAATACCGTACAAGATTAACATGATATCATTTATAATTTATATTTTCAATAAAAAGCTTCATCATCTTTCAAACACAAGAATCTCAATTTCATGGTTTTTATTTTAATTTTATAGCTTCAAGACTCCATATCGAGTGGTTTAGAAGGATTCGAATACGTTTCACTACTTTCTTGGGTTTTGAATACTTACACCGGTCCTCAGCTACTTCGGAGGTAAATTAAAAGTAGAATAGTGGTGCGGAAATTTGTGTTATTGATAATAAAAATTTCATTAAATTTGCTTATTTTATTTATTTATAAAAACTGTAGCCTGGAGCTAGACTTGTCTCCCGAAGATATTCCAGAAGATTTATTAGGGAAAGATATTATTGACAAGTTAATGAAAGATTTCTTAAAGGTTAGTTTGTTTTTTTTTCAAGTTTTAAACATGTAATTCAAATGAACATAGTATTATGTGTATGGAATATATGAAAGGAAATTTTATTTAATTTTTATTTATAGTTTGTGGGGTCTATAGTATTTAATACAATAATGTGTTGTAATTTAGAATATTGCCGAAAATTATCGTAGCTGTCGATCAAAAATTTTAGCCAAAGAAGTTGAAGAATGGTGGCAAAATAATTGTCCACAGTCGGATGGTGATGGACATTTTAAGACAGAAGCTCCTGTGGATATTTTCAAAATGGTCGACGAAAACTTACAAGTTGCTAAAACTGTTAGGTAACTACTTGTTTTCTTTATTACAACTATATGTACTTTTAATTTGAATGCAGTTGAGTCCTTTTAAAAAATGTTGTGAACTTGATTGACTCGAGTATTTTTATGTTATTTAAACATTATGGGATATGATATAATAATATGACATCATTTTACATCATAGCTTATAATATAATATGTGACATTCATTTTGTTCGCCTTATAACACAGTCCGGCATTAGTTCACGAAATGCTACTTTTGAGTTTGGAAATTATTCGAGAATATGGACAAACATACCACGCAGAAGTTAAATATTTTAAAGATAAATATTTTGAGGATCGTAGCAAAGTAAGTGTTTTTATAAACTTCAATTATATTTCAATATTGAAAAAAAATTTGATCTATCTATAAGCATTAAATTTTCCTTTGAGGACTGATATTTAAAGATAAGTGCCAAAAAATGTCATAAAATTAATAATGGATATTGAAATAAGATTATGGATGCAAATTTTTTTGTTGACTTTTCAGGTACAATATTTTACTCATTTTATGATAGCAATTATAAATAATTGTTCCATCTGTATTGACTTGGCTCATCAAACAAAAGATCGTTATTGGAAATCTGCTGTGGGAAGTAAAGCTGTGGGTCAATTTGATGCACTTTTACAAACTTTTGAGGTATGTAAAGTAGTGGATTTTATTTCATTGTGAATTGTAATAGCTTTAAACAATAATGAGAATAATATAGTATCACTTGTTTACTTTGATTAGTCTATATCTATAGAATTTTATGGTTTATTTATTGGTTTTTAGAATTTACGGGACAAAGTTGCTGGGTTTCTACTAGATGAAGCATTCTTAGATTTAGAACCACATTTTCAAGATATAGCTACTCGAACATGGCTTAAAAGTACTGTTGCAGTTGACACAATTTGTGTAACATTGGAAGATTACTTTATGGTAAGCAAATGGTATTATGTCTAGAAAAATATTTCTGTCATTACTTATATATTATATAATATATATATATTAGTGTTTGCAATCGAGAGTCTCGTCCATTTACTATAACATTCGAGAGTCTCGTCTCGAAAATTCTCCATGCTTAAGTAAATGGGCGAGACTCTCGAATGCAATCACTAATATATATACATTTTGAATTTTTACATTATATGAAAATTACCAAGAGTTGTACAATAAAAGGAATTATTAGTATAACATTCATTTTGTTTCTGATTTTTGATATTTATTAATAATAGGATTACATTCATTTGAAGGCCAAAAATTTTGAACAAGTAATGCAACAAGGTAAAAACCTTGTTGCCAAAAAATATTTACTTGCTTTAATGTCTCGAAAAGTTGCCTTAAAAAATCAAGACGAAAGAAAAGAAGCAGCTACAAAAGTGACCAAAGAAGCGGCTCAAATCCGTACTTTATTTGAGAGAGTTGGAGCAGTACCTCATGGAAATAAAACAGACTGTCCATTTGATGCAATTACATCCGTAGCCGAAGTTATCAATGTGGAAGATCTTGATATTCTATCACTTGAACTACATAGTTTTATAAAACATTATCCAGATTTGACAAAAGAACAGCTAATGGCTATCTTAAGCATTCGAGGAGATCTTGGTAGGTTTGATTTAAAAGCAAAAGCTACTGAAATTATACCTGGAAATTCAGCTATTCAAAAGGGTCCAGTGCCTAGTAGTATCTTTAGTTCAGTTCATATTCCTCCGTCATTATTCCCATAATAATTTGGTATTATTTCAAGTATCCGTATAAGTATGTATAAAAGTATTTTCGATGCATACGTTATAAACTTTATATTATGTCTTATGTGCACATCATAATATTATATCATTACATTGTATAATGTATAATATGTATGTTTGTATGTAAGTTACTCAACAGCATCAAAAGGATCAATTTTATTATAATATATTATTATTATTATACTATTTACTGTTGCATTTAATTTATATGTTTATGTTTTCCCCATTTTATAAATACTATAAGTTTTGCATAAATAATACCTGTTGTGTAAAATACGAATGAATGTTAAATTATGAAGTTTATTTATGAACAAAACAAATAAAAATAAACTATATATATATATTATTATTATGAAGTACTTCAAGTATCATTTATGTGTAATACTTTTTTCGGATTGCGTTTATTTATTCTCATTGAAAATGTGCATTTCACAAATACACTAGAACGAACGATATCATCAACTTTATAAAAACAGTTAATTTTCTTAAATTCATATTCAACCACAATTTACACTATATTAGATACTTTTAAAAATTAAGATACACAGACTTATTATATATTATATTATACACATAAATGTTTGTTGCATATTATATAGTACAAGTTTGTAGGAAAAGCACCATTTCGAGTGCAAGTTCCGTTTAAGGCAACGTTCCAGCTCGAAATAAAAATAATTAGTTACTATTCTAAGTAAATAGGTTTTGTCTTTCAACGGTGTAATATACATAATAATATATTAAAAATCTAATGGTTTACCTTGTAAAATTCATTTGCCTCTTATTATGAGACGTATAAGCAAATCTACCGTACGAACTATTTTTTTTAGCACATTACACAATTTAGCATTTTAATACTTTCTAAAATTATACAATAATGCGATGAAATAAAATTCCGTTGATATTATCATTGTTATTGTCCTTATTCTCTATATCTATGTACTTGTAAACAAAGATTTTTTGTAAATATATATTCAAAATACTAATACATTTACAAATGTGGTAGTGTAATATAAAAACCATGTGTACATTTCGTTGGTACTAAAAAACTAATTTCATGCTCCTTTTTTTCCCTTTCTGCATAAAATATGACATAAAAAGGTTTAAAATATATTAAAAGAAATAAAAACTTTGGGCGTTCAAAAATAAAGTAAAATAATGAAAACAAAATCCAATTGCGATATATCTATATAATATATAGATTTTTTTTTACATTTTTCATGTGTAAAAAATAAATTTTGTACATAATATGCATTAAAAGAAGTAAATATTTCATTGGGATGTTCAAAGTTTCAATGCGTTATCACTATTCTCATATTATACTATGTTAAATTATCGTACAAAATAAGTATAAGAACATTTTTTGTTATTTGAATATATTCATATTGCATAAACTCTTTTTTCGTTTCTCATTTTTTCTGTAAATTGTTTTTAAAGGTTTCATAGTGAACACATTGAGCTTTGTATTTTTCTAATGGTGATTATTCAACTGGACTGATGGGGTTACTACATGTGCAATAACAGGCGTGGTAAATGATTTATGCACACGGTCTGGAATTTTCTCACCAGCTGTAAGGAATACAAGAAAAAATTAAGTACCACCTTTATACATATTAACTGCTTATTCCTATAATATTTTTTCTATCCAATGTTCAATATCCCATACATTATCATTTGTAATTTATGGTGTATTATATTTTATATTATACATAGTTTATATATTATATACTTTGAATTTCAAAGTTTTTTAATACTTACGTCCCAGTAACGCTACTGGAGGTGTAAAGTTTAAGTTTTGGACGTAATGTTCCAAACCTTCTCCAGCATATGAAATCAAAGGAGAGATCTCACACACAACTGGTTCCCTGTAACTCATGCATGACTTTTGACTAAAAAAAGAAGAAGTTAGAACATTTAGATTTTTAAATTGTATTTTAATTTTTCATCATGTTTGATCCTCATTGTGACTATTTTATCGTTTATTCAAATTTCTTTCAAGTAAAATATTAATTATATAATTATATGACAAATAACACACATTAAAACATCAACACACAATGTAAACAAACACGACACTCGTACGTTGAAAAAAAACAAAACAAAAACATAAATAAACAAAGTGGGATAATGATGCAAAGTATCTACATATAGAATAATAAAACACACTTACACTTCATTGTTGTTTGTCTCCAACTCAATTGCGTTGTTATTCAACATACTAAAACAGAAATAATAAGGGTGAACAATAAGAAGCCAAGCATAAATGGTGCAGAGCATAGAAATAAAAAAAAACACTGAATAAATGTATCTAGTATTTAGTACTTTTTTACAATAATATGTATAAAAGGACAAAGAAATAGTCGTTGTGAGAAAACATTTAAAACTAAAATACAATTATAGCTAAAATTTCAATACATGTATACATCGTTTTCTGTACTACGTGCACCTATATTTAAAAATCAGACCAGTATTAATTGTAAACAAATAAAAATACAATCATGCACAAAAACTAAAAATATGTTTACTAAAAAAAGTAAAAAAAACTACAATGACATCTAATAAGTACTACTGATAATGGGGGATAAGTAAAATTATTCTAGCTATAAAACTTGCCAAAGTCTACACATATATATATATTACTAAAGTATTGGCAAATGTACATTATATTATCTCTTTAGTAGTATACATTCATGCATCCACAGAAATTTACAACATTTTTTAAACAAAAAATTACCTTGGAATAAGAGGAATGGGTATCCCTTCTTCATCAATAAAACGACCTCCGGCAGCCAAAATATATCGTTGATGAAGAGAGTAGAGAGCATGGCGAGTAGTAGTAGCTGTATCTTTCTCAGCACCATCAGCATTTTTCAATGGACTAAATTCATCTTCCCGTAAAACTTCCCAGACCACAAATTTCTCGGCAAATTGGAATACGTCAAATACAAACTTTTCTATAAATTTTCAACCAAAAGAAAACATTATAATTGATTGTAAATATGTATGTGAACATGACATATACGTCGTAATAATATATATTCATTTTTGGAATATGACATAATATAATATTGCATACAACGCATAATACAAGGAGATAACATTGTAATTGATATTATCCGTTTTTACCCAATTTGATTCCATTTGGTTTGTCGGGTTTCACTAATTGACCACTTTCATCTACATAAGGAATTTTCTTCTTTGCTATGTGATGTTTTAATTCATTGTCAAGTCCTCTAAAAAAAATCATTTCAAAGAAAAAGAGAAACATATTAGTATAATATTTTATAACGACATGTTATTATCATGTCATTTCATTGAACTTTAAACTTAAACATGAGTAGCTCTTACTAAAATTGATAAGTCATGTTTTACTACTGATAATCACATTCTTATAAACAGTGTCATTTACATAATATAATATACTATTCACAAAATAATCCTTATCAAAGTAATACATTTTACATAAAAAGGAGTTTGATAAAACATAATATTTTGATACCATATAAGTATTATGTAACTTATGAATCAAAACATTATTGCCGTAGACATACAAAAAAAAAACTTCAATTTATTAAATTTCTTGAAAGATTATTTATAACAGCATGAGATTGTAGAAACTCTAGATTGGAATTTTTTTACACAAGACTTATCTTTTATGAAGTATTTACTTTCAAGAAAATTAAGAAGTGGACTTTTTTTTGTATTTTTGTGAAGGAGTGCTCACCCATTATGTTTTATATTCATATTATTAAATAAATATATTATGCAACGATTTAAGTACATACCCGGCTACTCTTCGAAGAAACTCTACAGTAAAAAAGTGATTGCAAATAGATCCTGCACTAAATGTCAAACGTCCATCAGGATTTCTCTTCTGAGCCGTTTTTAGGGTTATCTCAGAGTACTCGACAACTTGATAATGACCATCGACTTTACACACCACGCCCACAGCCTCAGTTGGAAAAGCCTTTTCAACCACCTAATAAATATAAAATTCATACAATCATATTACAATGTTTTGCTTTGCTTTCAACAAAATCTTATCTATAGTTCAATACAAGTTGTCGTTGTTAGATATCTTACACATTTACTCTCCATTGCAACTGATAGTATGAACTACTACGACTTTCATCAACATAACAATAATAACACAACATGACACATGCACATGACACAAATATGCATGCATGTATGTATAAAAAATAGAAACTATTCCTTCATTAATAAAAAAAAGTTCAAAATCTTGAATCCTACATCTTTGACAGGATTACGTACACATGTACGCTTACAAGTTATACCCATATATTGTATACATACACTAATTGTATGTAAGCTTAGTTAATTTATAAAACATTTATTAGTACAACTAATAATAATAATACTAATATAATTTTTCTTCTTACTTTAGCACCACATTCAGCTCCTTTAATTACACAGTAGCCAATAAAAACGGGATCTGCCATCTTAACCAAAATATTATCCACACAGTAGACGTGCACATATTCAATTCCACGGCTTTCCAAGTCATCCAAGATTTTCTTTTCCCGTAACGCTCTGTATAATCCTCCATTGCCATCTAAATATAACATATTATACACAAATATTACATGACCTATATGTAACATTAGTATTGTAGCTTAAAAGATCATAAAATTCATAAGATTCTTCAAATATTGGAAAAATCTTTCAATATATAGTAAAATTAATTATTTGTATTAATGTCATAATAATATAATATTATGTATTAAGTATATAGAATTCTAGTATGGTTATAAAATATTTGTATAAGAAAAGGAAATAAGAAGAAGTTATCAAAAATTAAACATGCCTGGAGCTTTGGAAATTTTATATTCCTTTTCAAGGATGATGCGACCATCAAAAGTGAAAGCTGGAAGCATTCCTTGTTCGAAAACAACCAAGTTTTCTTTTTCAAGTCCAAAATATCCATGACTTTCAAAAAATTCCATAGTGGGCTCTTTTGTATGCTCACTTGTCATGATGTACCTAAAATTAGAAATAAATAAATCAAATCAAATCAAGCCAATTTTCAATGTCATTCTTGTAAAAACATAATAATAAAAGTACCCGAGTTATTTCATTTCCATAAATGTATATGAACAACCATCAAGTTTTATATATGCCATACATACCATGGAATATAACCACGTTGGCCTGTGGAAGCTTCAGCCAAGGATTCAAGCCTCCGGATTCTCTCTGCTTGGATTTGGTACAATGTCTTTCCTGATGGTAATCCGACATCGTACATACCTTTGGGATGTGAAACTCCCAGTCGAGTTCCTTGACCACCAGCCAGTAGTAAGACAGCAACTTTCCCATGACTAATATGTTTCAGTCCTACATGTGTGTATATTAACAAGAAATTGAAGTATGAAAATATTTTCATATGATATATTGACATAATATATACATTATGTAAAATTATTCTGATTGAAAAGAAATCACTAGACATAAAAATTAAACCAAAAACTACTAAATATGGTTATTTTTATCTATGTATTTAATACATTGTATTATAAGCCAACACTTCACATTTTTTATTGTACATTTTTCGTTTGTAACCAAAAGTTTCACACACAACTTAAAAACTTATTCTACACGTGTATAAATATTTCTGCTTTCAGCATCATGTAGCTCGTCTGATACCTCCTACTATTTATGAGTAATATGCAATGCATAATACTGACTAATTAAATACTACGGAAAATAAATAATCTTGTCAGCATGTAACTGTTCATAGCTGCATGTGCATAAATGAATAGTGTATTATCAGTAAAACGATTCAACTGTCAATCCCCTATACACACCAAATTTTTATTAGCTAATATAGTATACACATGAATGAATAAAATCTTTAAATGAATGGAGTTGTATATAAGTTGTAGGAAGACTCTTTTCTACTCATAAATAAGTACATGCCATTGAATTTTGTTTCAATAGTTTTACAATAGAAACAAAACAAAAACTTTGAATTACCTTCATTTTCATAGATTTTTAATCTATCAGAATCAGTTCGTACAACAGCTCCATGAATTTCCGGGGGGATTGGTTGTAGACGATCGTCTAACTTTCCCTGACAATCACTGTTGTTATTGAGACCAGTATTTTGAAAGAATTTTGATACTTCTTCCACATTCAACCTTTAAACAATAAGGAAATAAATCCGATATAATGGTACATGTGACTGATTATATGAGTTTTAGATAAAAATTTCCCTCCTAAATACTACATGAAAAAAAGTTGGCAGCAAATGAAACAGTTTCGTTACAATTTGCATGCAAGTGATTTACATATACAAAACATTCAAGAGGAGTTGATGTGTATTATGTGTAATATATTATGTATATAGAAAACGCTCAAACAATTAAACATCGACCGGAAATGAGTAAGAAGTCACTCGTCAATAATTATCTACAAAGAAAAACACAGTAGCGAAACATTGTCTTTACAAAACTTACTCAGTAATATCACGATACAATTTCTCTTGCTTTTCAGGGGTCAACGTTTCCCAGAACTGCATTAGGTGCTCTTGACCATACTGTGCCAACCGTTCTCTCAAATACTCCACGTCCATGGTAATTGGATGGTTTTAACAAACTGAAAAAACAATGAAACGTTCGGTAAAAAAAAGACCCCAACTCAACTCTACTGTTTCTTTTATTCTGTCTTGTTACTTCACCCAATTTAAAAAAGGAGGGAATGAAAATAATATTTGCACATCACTAGTTCCTATTAATTAAAAATTACTATCATACTCAGTCGTATGGATGGAAAAACTATATAATCCACAAGTATTCCTTCCGAAAAAAACACAAAGAATGTCATAATACAAACAAAAAAATTTGATACAAGATAAAAAAGAATCTATGTATTTAATAAATTCAGTTTTCTCAATCCGTTTTCGCCTTTAAAATATCTTCTTCTCATTTTTTTATATACATAGTATTCTTTAAAAACACAGTGTAAACAAAT
>JABASP010001201.1:0-32800 GCA_019776565.1 Sminthurinus signatus | reverse complement strand
ACTATTGAAATTTTTTCCTTGGTACTGCGAAGCTATTAGAAGCTGCGCAATGTAAATACACACAGCAGCATGCGAAACTATTAGAGGCTGCGAAACTATGGGGTGGTGCGATACAAAAAGCGAGTTTACGGTACATGTTTCAATCTATGGTTTTGTGCCCACTTGACGATAAAGTTGTCTAGTATTGCTGACATAAATGGACGATAATGTGTATTATAAAAGATGTTGTGTATGAAATATGACAAGATTTCCATCTACGTATACTCGAAACTCTAGACTCTACGTTCAAATCAGACGTAGAGACATGACAAAGTGTCTTGTGCTTTGCCACACGTACAATGTAATAATGTAATATACTATATACAGAGGTAAAAGGCTTTTGAGAGTATGAGTACATATATACTCCAGACTCTCTAGAGAGGAAATTCTTGCTACTTGAAAACGAAGAAGGTTTTTTTTTTTGATAACGGTTCTTATGTCAACTCTGAGAATGAAAAATTACCATCATTTCTCACTTTCTTCTGTGATCTATAGTATCTAGTAACTAGTAACTAGTGTTATGAGGCTGATGGACAATGGTAGTAAGTACACCGTACAAAGTACATACGTATGATGATGTATGTAGTAATTTAAAGGGGAAAGAAGGCATGAAGCACAATCCATGAGATGGGTCATTTTTAACTTTTACGCACATTTCGGTATTATAAATACTAAATAACAATGATGAAGCAGTAGTATTTATTTATGACCTGAATGTGTCCTATATTACGGATTACGGAATGTTAAAACAGCATCACAATTGTAATTGGTAATAATTATTGGTAAATCTATGAATTTAGAATGTTTTATAAAAAACAACAACACGAATGTTTAACACATGTTATCATGATTTTTTGTACTTAACGGACATCAAATCAATAAGTCCTGGTGAAAAGTAAAAAAAGAGGAAATGATTTCATTATTATTATATGTGCGTGTTATGAGAACATTAGGAATTAAGAGTAAAAGGGAATGAATGGTGAAGGGGAGAGGCAAACAAAAACAAATCAAAGGAATTTGACATTTTTGCTGATTTTGAATTTCGTAACAGCTATTCCTATTTGTAATTTATAACAGTACTGAAACAAATGAATAATTCAAGGTTTTCAATGTTTAAACGCTTAGCATGTTTCTGTTTACTGTGATGATTGTGTTTGTGCTTGTATTTTATATGTACATGCTACATTTATGTAATTGTGCCAGAATATATTTAATATTATATAATGGGTACAGATAATAAATACTACAGTGTTATTTAAAATTGCAAATTCAAATGTATTTGATTACAACACAACAACAACAAGAGTAACAATAATTATGTATGCTTCTATTTTGTACTGTCATGTGTATTATGCATATGATTTAGTATTTACCACAGAAATACTACAGACTACAGTACTACGTATATATGAGATAATGTTTTCCATATTATAGCTAATCTTTAGTTTTACTAACATCATTGTGTATCCCATAATTTAAAATATCAGCAATGGATAATTTTATGCACTGACTTGCATTTTTACGCATCTTTCGTGTGAATATTTTTGGTATTTTATTTACTTTTCATGAGTCCATACCACACCTCGTGTGTAGTATGTAGTATATGTAGTATGACTTGAACATATTTGTAGCAATAGCTTTTAACTGAATCAACGAATGAATGAATGAATGAACGAAACGAAAGTCGTGAACAATAATTTCACACAAGTGAAAATTTAAAACCCTAGTGAATTGTTGATGTTCATTATTATTATTACACTTGTACTCGAGGTCTATGTTGTGTGTAAAGTGTAAAGTCCATGTGTGTATTTGTATTTCCAAACTGATTTACACGTGCAATTCATGAATGTGAATACAGTTTAGTTTAGTTTCAATTTCGTTCAAGAGATTTTCATACTAATCATACATAATACATAACTATGGACATGATTTTCAGAATTTACAAATGTTACATCATTACGTTAAAAAGTTTATTTTAAAGGTACTGTTATAATAATTTGTTTACGAAACTTTTAAAGTTTACATGTATACATGTATAACTTGTTTAAAATTATACATGAGGCTTGCTTCGCACTTGTGTGAATTATAAACCTAGAAAGCATAAAGTTTTGAAGCTAAACTGTTTCAAATTTAGGATTATTAGAATTGGATTCATCAATGAGTTCCATGCATTTCCATTTCGATGACCGTTGACCATGTATCATTTTATATGGAATAGAAATACGTAAATACCTTGCAAAAATATCAAAAGGCCATACATAATATTGAATGAAAGTGTTAAATGTTACTTTATGGTTTGATTTTTACAAATTGAATATACATGTGTGTATGTACTTGACGTAGGAAATGGTTCATAAAGTTCATGCTTCATACATTCCGTTTTTTTTGCGGATGTTTGAAAGTTAAATGTGGCAAATTATGTTCTATCATGCTCAATTTATTGTTAATTGTTACATCACAAAAGCGTCATCAATATGTGTGTGTTTGTGTGTGTAAAAAAATTTGAGCTATTGTATATTGCAAAACTTTATGGTTTTATAACCCATTCCTATTGCATTACAATTTGTAATAGTGCTAGGAGCTAGGAGTCGGGAAAATGTTACAAGTTACAATAATTATTATAGAGTATTAAACATTTTTTTATGACAATGATTAATAATGATTGTTATAATTTCTATATGTTTCAGAAGAGGGAATTCAAAATCCTTAACAATGGCTCCTCCACCACACGCAGTTCACCCAGTCCTACGTGAAGTCACAGAAGACACTCCTCCAGACTTACTGGAAGGACAAATGGATCTTATTGTCGTCCTTCCATCCAAGGTGTCGGTGAGAATGACAGTTCCTCGCAGAACTCCAATGATGGATCTTCTTATACAAGTGACAACAGCCAATAAAATAAATCCAGGAGGTCATATAGTTCAAGTACGAAATGAAATTGGAAGTATTATGAAATATAAACCTTCTACACCTATAGGTATGTCGACTTTTTTTTTATCGTTATTATTATTATTTTCTAGCTTTTGACTTTTGAATTAAAACTTAAAACATAATAAAAAGTGGTAGTTTTAAAACTAAAAGAAAAGAGAATTGTATGATCTTTTACTTTTATATGCTGTGTAAATTTGACATGTCTTTTTTTGTATAATTTTCTCAATACATGTACTTTGTTGTTGTATTACATAACTTTACGTGTTACGAGTTGTATTTATTAGTATGTTATTATGACAAAGGAGCAAGTCTTTTTCCCACTGTTTGTGGTTTTCTTTTAGTTTTTAAATTGCGTGTGTTTGTCTGTTACATGCATCAAAAAAGAAAAAAGAGTTCATGTATTAAAGTTTAATCAGTTATTAGAGGACAGCAAAATGCCTATTGTAATATGCCTAATTTGTAGTTCAATTTTGTCCATCTGTCATTGACTTCTGAGAAATCCCATTCAGAAAATTATAAATTCATGTTGTGTAGATACCTAGTAATGAGGCTGTCCCTGTATTATATTATAGTGAATAGTTGACCACACACGACGGCCAACAAAAAGACACCTGCTCCTACAAAGTGCATGTGATATAAAAGATGTATGATACGAATTGTTCCATAAAATAGCATGTCAACTTATCTAAGCAGACTATATACTTCAATCTGAAATGAAGAGCACTTTTCGTTTTTATTATTGATTGTGCATATAGGATACTTTATTTTTTCAATGACCTGGTGTCTTCTGTGCGTGCTGAAAATTAATTCAATCCGGAAAAAATTGATTGATTCAATTGAGGCTAAAAAAAAAGGTCAATTTAGTAGCATTATGCATGCATAACGCATGTGCTTACATCAAATGTCGGAGACCGGCTTATCTATAAATTGTTATCTATGAAGGATCTGTGATTGTTAAGGAGTTGAAAAAGAGTTTATCAAAATAGACTTTTTAGATATATCAGAGTTTTTAACTAAAAGAAGATTTGATGAGTAATGCACATTTTCTATGTATTATACATTTACGAATACTGATTTCTGATGTCATTTATTGGGAATATTTTTATAGATAAGACTTAAACGTTTATGTAAACGAAAAGGATTGAAAGCAGAGGCTGTTACCTGATATTAGGCATAAAATAGATATTTTGTTTTGAACAGAGGACAGAATAAAATAGATTTGGTGGCCTCATTCTCTTTTACTTGTCTGATATGTACAAAATACTAAAAAAAACCATTTTCTTTTGTCTTTTGGAATTGTAGGTGCATTGGATACGACGACGATTGAGATTGTGCCAAAAAATCAAGTCAACGAATACATTATAGTCAAGAAACAGACTGTCAAAATTGCGAGTCGAATAGAACCAACAACCAGATTACAGGTCAGTTTTTCCATTATTTGAAACATCTTTTGTTTGTAATTGTAATATTATAGTTGTACTATAAAATCAATGTGTATACGAATATTTATTATTTATTATAATTCTGTAGTTTGTATTATGTAGTATGTAATAATTAATAAATAATAATCTGCGATTGTATTTGACGATGTTCAATTTTTATATTTACGTATAAGTATAATATATTCAAAACAAATAAAAATGGTCGGATTCAAGTGAAAACACACATAGCAGGCAGTACTGAAAGTATATTAAAGTTTTCTCAAGTTTTTTTTCAGTAGTCTGTAAACTTATCCATTTGTTTTCTTCTTCTTTTTTTCAACTTTTGAAGACTACGTGTATACTTTAATCCTGAAACGGAGGATTTTAGGAAATATGAATTGAATACACAATATGATCGTGAACATGCTTCCTCTCGTACATCGTAATTACCAAGCAAAGTTTAGGGTTTTCATTTTAAATTTTATCTACAAGTAGGAAATTAATTATAATTAGTGATTTCAGTCCTTTTGATGAGGTACAATTAAAAGTGTCCATCCCATTTTATTGATTAGCCACTATGATCATGGTAATTACACATGGCAGGCAAAAATTTCAACTTGTACTATGTTTGACCACTATTAAATTCATCTATCCTCTATTGTATCTGTGGTGAATGTTACACATGTATAACATCAAAACATAATATAACTATATAATGAAGCATTGGTTCAAATTCAGTTTTGAAATCACGAAAAGATTTTTATGCAAAAAAAATAAAATATGATTATGTTAATAGTTTGTATGTTTGTATGTATTCAAATTGAATACAGTACAGTGAACACAGTACAAAATACAATGCAATTCAGGCTAGGGCTGTCACGATTCCGATTGATGGTGTGTCTAGTGTTTAACTTGTAGTTGGCACTCATGGAAACTTGCATGTATGTGTTATGTGTGTAAACTGTCAGTAAATAAAATTTGAGGTTTCCATGTTTTCTCCAATACATCTTGTGCGTGTATCATGCTTTTATAAAACATTTTTACATGTTGTTTTTTTTTAAATTTACATGAAAAAGATGCAGAGGATTTACATGTTCAATCTTTTCACTGTGAAATTCAAAACTTGTAAATTATAATACTTATTGGAAATTCATAACAGATAATAGATAATAATAATCAACACATATTCACTCAGTTTCGACTCGTCTTTCCATCCGTCAATTTCCCTGTTTTCATTTTGCTATGTTCTTTCAACTTATATACGTTATACTTTATACTGCATGCTGTATACGTACTTCAACATGTTCAAATATTCAAGTAATACGTTTCCCCATTTTTACACAGTATTTTTTGTATTTTATATCCAACACATAGATTTTTTCACACTTGGCTCTGTATAATTTATAGTATAACTAAAGCTCCATTTAACTCTGTAAATAGAGATAGATGCACATATGAAGAGGCTAGACTGAAACCTTTCGTAAAAAATACTGTAAAAGGATTTAAAATTTTCAACGCTCAAGTTCAGTTCACTAATCCAAACTATCCAATCTCCAATCTCGAAACAAATAAATGAGTGACTGGAGATTTACTCCAATCATAATCATAGCTTGTCTATGATATCTTTGATAAATATTTGTATCTACATAGAAACTTTAATAATCAGCAGACTGTAGATACTCTACACTATGTATGTTATGTATGTATGACAATATTTGCTAACCTGTGCGGATATGTCAGGAATATTTATGGTTTTTATCAGCCAAACTGATAGGGATGCATGTGCACAAATAGTTATAAATGGCTGTAACAAATGTAATATGTCATGTGTCTGTAGACAGGACATTCTATTGTATTTACAATTATTGAGGAAGAAGAATTAAGACAGACTGTGCACTGTGGAGCATATTTTGTAATTATTATACCATTGTGTTTTGGGGTTTGTTGTATTACCATAATGACGAATGTACATGTGTAGCGAGAAAATTAGAAAATGTCAAGTTGGTGCAACCCCATTTTTTTAATTATTATAATAGCTGAGAATAAGAACTATCTATGCTGAAAATTTCAAGTCTCTAGCAAATACCGAAGTATTTTAAAATAATTAATTAAAAATAATTTTAACATGTAAGAGATGCTGTGCGGGAAATCGGCGCGTCGATTTTCTGCGCAACGCAGTTTACACCAACTTGACATTTTCTACTTTTTCTAACTCATGTGTATTTAGTATTCAGTGTTATTAGAATTTTCAGAGAGATTGTACTTGTTGTGGTTTTTTCGTACATGATTTCAAAAGAACGTAGATACTAGATACTTAAAATGTTCTACAAATGGATTAGATTGGATGTACATGTGTGATGTGTGTATTTGACTATTTGAGAATGAGTAAGTTTTCCATGTTGAAAGTATTTCATGACTCTGTCACACTCTTATGTAAAAGGTCTAATACAGCAAATACCTAGTACCTAGTATTTACAATAATCGTTGTATGATGATGTTGATCGACTTGTATAATATGGACAATATACTCATATGCAATATGTATATAATATATACAATGTGTACTACTCTACATTTCATTAGTATAATAAGAGGTAGGAGAAACATCAATACTATTACTGCGACATAACTACACTATACACAAAACATTCACACATGGTGAAAAACTTGTTGGTTTTTTCCTTCTTTCATTTTTATTCTTTCTACTAATAAATGTTATTTTATGGAAAATTCTCTTGTCTCTTTTTGTGAGGGGAAAGAATGACGATGAAATGAAATGAGACGAACTGGTAAACTAGTTTATTTAATGTATTAGTTTAGTTTGACGCGTATGTATGTGTGGAGTGTGGAAGTGCAGCAAAAACAGGGGTAGTAGTGAAAACAAGTTTTTGAATCGCTCAAATTAAAATTGTTCGTGCGGAGTGCGGAATAAAGAGACAAGAAATCCCGTACGTCTGATATAATATAGTACATAATATATTGCAAAGGGATGCTATTATTTATCTACTTGCCTTAGAACTTAGAACTATATAAAATATATAAAAACGCATCCAGGATTGATTACTTTGTCACTATGATTCCTTTCAACTGTTTTTATATTATGAGTTATAATTTATAATATCAAAAGTATTGAAACCTCTCATGAAGAATTTTAAGTGACAGTCTCATTTTCAATAATACTTTCTCGTGTTGAAACAAGTAGGTATGCAGTTTGCACAATATATGACATATGTGTAATGCATTTAATATACCATGTAGAAAAGTAAATAAATTGTTTCTAGGTTTATATTCACAATTTATGTCAATTGACGATTCCACTATAATGTAAATTGCCATCACATGAATAATAAGAATGACAGTCTATAGTGATTATACTTTTTCTATTGATGTTTCAATCAGCCATTTCAACTTGTCGTAGGAGTTTGTAATAACAGTACAATAAAATAGTGTTTTTTTTGCACGGTTTGTAAATCCTTACACGGTCCAAGTGTAAAATAATTTGGTTCGATTTCCTTCGTTTAGCATTGTTTCCGTGTAAGACACTAGACACTAACCTATTGAATAATTTCTGTATTAATTATATTTTTATTTTTTAAAGTTTATTTTAATATTAAATAGAGGCTTTGTATAAGTTTTTGGACAAAAAAATGTGGTTTCAGCATTTAATGAAATTTTGATATTATCTTTGTTTATCTGTAATATCGTACACTTGAGTCTTTAGTTGATTTTTCTGCTTTTCGCTTCTAGTCCACTCATTTGGGAACAAACCAAAAGAAAACAAAAAACATACATGTCTACAGTATAGACATTTTAGGACATAAAAGTAGCGAAATGTTTTGAGAATCACTTATATGGTTCATCAATATTCGTATTACTTTTTTGATTTTACATACATACATACGTATGTATTACCTGTTAGTATGAGTGCACGAATAAACTTGCGAATCCGGAATTTAAATTACTGTTACCTATATAATGTGCTATGTGTGTACCTATCTTTGTTGATTAGATTTAATTATTGTGATTATGTTGTCGTTTATATGCGTGTCAAGAAAACAATAATAATAATGTTATGATGTGATAAAAACTCCTTTGTGCTATTCTAATTTGTAAATATTCAATAGTAATTACTATTTTATACCATTGTTGATAGTTGATAATAATTTTATGATTATTAGGTTCATCTGCCTCGAAATCAGTTGTATGTGATGCGAGTTGGTCCGAAGACTCTTCTTGCGGATATTCTAAGAGAAGTTTGTCAAGAGAAAAACTTAGATTATACTAAATATGAAATTAGGCATCCTGGTAAGTTTTTTTCCCTTCTATTTCAAGTTTCAACTAAACTTAATATTAACTTGAATTTCTACATATTTGATGACAAAAAAAGTAAAAAAACATGGATAATTTGGGAGTTCTATTAAAATGTTATTTTGCCTGTTTTTGTTTTACAATGTAGTTAATTTAGATGAAAAATTGTCACTTGAACAACGACTTGGAGATTTCAATCTATCGGAGCTTACAGTTGTCTCTCGTAATTCAAGAATTAATAGTTCAGTTTCAACAGCCGATATAATGGCATTACAAAACGAAGAAGGTCGGTCCAAATTGGATTCGGCATTCAATAGAAGTAGATCGGTAAGTTTATTTGTTGCTACTTGAAATTTCATACTTTAAATCAGCGTGAACGTTTTTCAGTATAAAGTATATTATGATTCATCATGCTTAGCTTTGAGCATTGTAAGGAAATACATGTGAGTGTGAACTTTTGGCTACTGATGTAGACTATTTTCAAGTTTTGTATTTGTTTAAAATAGTGATTGTATTGTAAGTATAGAAACGACGATTAGACGATAGTGCATACATCTATATCAGATTTACTGTGCCACTATTTGAGTAGGAAGCTGTAGTTTCGAGTAAAATGTTTTTTTTTGAAGTTGTTGTTATTGATATTTTGCACATAATATATTACGGATTAAACGTAAACACTTCCATATTTGCATTCGAGAATAGCATACAAAGATAAGTACGTTATCTTTTATTTTCCTTTATTTTTTAGTGATTGTCTAGTTTGTGACTTTAAATTCATAGAATATTGTATTTGTGCATCTCTTCCTGAAAACTATAAATTCACTACGGCCAATAGGTAAACGAAATCGAAAAATGTAATGTTCGGCTCAAATTTTATTTTATTTTCGACATTTTTGCATTCGTCATTTTTATACCCCTCGCAATGAATAATTTTCCTGTTTTTAAAATTTTGTATTTTTATAACATTTATTTTGTATATTTTTATGATTTTTTTCAATCCGATTAGTATTCGTAACATGTGTAATGTGTATTTTGTATGTAGATATGAGAAGTGCATACAGTTTTGTCACCAAATTTTCAATACTTTCGGTAAAAGAATTTTTATTAGACTTGGCAATCTCGAGTTTCCATCTTCAATTCAAATGTTACGTCAATTTATATTTTGTTGATTTAGTCTTTAGTCTCATGTAATAATATGCAAGCTGATAGAAAAGAAAGTCATGTACAGAAAAATGTCTTTAGGGTATATATTATAGTATTGTAACAAAATGTAACTAGAATATGTACAATGTACATACATGTAGATAGAACATGTTTACTGTAATCTTTTTTTTCCAAATTTGTCTATATCATGTTATGTATGTTATAAACCGGCTTTGGATCATAAAATATATAGATAATAATTGACTTTCCTTGACTAAATATAAATGTGGTTAAATCATATATACAATAGTCTGTGAGTGGTGTTCATGTATTAATGTATTAGTAGTCATGCGGTGTCTATGAGCGTGGTCATAATAATTGTGAAACTATTCTCCTTGTTATTCATTCAATGTAACTTTTTTTTTTCTTTGAAGCCGCTTCATTTTTACTCTTCTCTTCTTTTTTTCTTGTTTCAAGCCAAATACTATGTATTACAGTAATACAGTACTTCAAGGAATATTTATGGGAATTTTATAGGGAAAATAGTATCGTTGAATTATGAGATAGGCATCTTATACATGTATTGTATTATACATTATACATATATGCATTGTTATTTTACCTTTGCACATGCTTATTTACTTACATGCTCAAAGCAAAAAGTAAATATTTATTTGAGTTCACCAAATACTATTTGCAGTGAAGTACATTCACATCATTACAAGCTACAAGCTATAAAATGTTTCATGTTATACATATGACATGATACCCTTAATTCATATGTACGTGAGTAATATTATATTCTTAGAAGAATATGCACTTGTTCATATGTATGTTATAGGTTATAGGTTATAGGTTTACAAATAATAATAATAATACTAAATACTTATATACGTACAAAATGTATCATTACCCTGGAATTTATTTCATTTTATTTTTTGTTTAATGCACAGAGTGTTGGTGGTGACAGCAGTATGAGTAGTGAGAGTGCAGCTAGTGCTCGTGGAATCTCCCCATCTCGTTCAGATGATTCTCGTTCCATTTCACCTTTACCCCCAGTTCGACCGAAACTAAAGTTGAATTCCACAATGAGCAACGCTTCAAGTTCTAGTGGAGTTTCCAGCTCAACTGTTCAGCCCAAAAGTCAAAATCTCATGGTGAAATCAAGTAGTAGCAGTAATATTGTGATGAAAGCACCACCCCGACCGAAAAAACGAGCTGCTCCACAACCGCCAAGTTTGCTGCCTCCCGGTGCTACTGGAAAAAACAATAATAATAATAATAATAATGTGGACATGAATGCTATTTCTCCATCTACTCCAGTAAATAATAGTAATTGTATACGTCAGACTACAAGTGTTATAGCTAATCCTACAACAACGCCAACTTGTCCGAATTCAACGAATATTGTATCTCCACCAATAAGACCTACACCTCGAACGAAAAAAGAGGCACCTGCACCCAAGGAACCCCTTGCTGTTTCCAGAAATCAAACTTTGCCTATCAATCATTCTCGTCATAGTTCTGGCAGTAGTAGTGGTTATCATGATTCCTGTGAGGTCCATGATAATAATCAAAGTCAAATTCATCGATTTGACAGGTATGCATCGACATCAATTTTTGTATACTTTTGTCCATTCCTAATTCCTAATATATAGTGTCAAATGAAAATTAATTTATTATTTATAATGTATTATGTGTCTTTGTCTCAGCTTTTATGAGTTTACTTATTTTGAGCATATTAGCTTTGAAAATGAAAAAGACCAAAGGCTTGTTTTTGTTTTGGATTTTGGAAGTAATCATGTAAAGACAACATTAAAACGAAGGTTAAGACAGGTGGCAAAGAGAAAAGGAACGAAAAAATTCATTGTATTCCAACACATGCAGCATTGATTTTATTTTTGGAATTAGCTCTCCTTTACATTAGTAGTAGGACATGCCTTACACTAAAAAATCCACACAAGTATTAAAATGATAGTTCCAGATTATTTAGCTGAAGGTGAAATAACTTTTTATTGTGTTGTGCAGATAACATTTTTTCTATATATCTTTTCTATGCATAACCAAGTGAAAAGCAGCCATGGCTGTGAGTTGCCCCTATGCACAGATACGTGAGCAGAACGCGAGCGTTGTAAACTGTATACAGTGTGTAATTCACGTACAACGTATAACTGATAATGTTAGATGTTAGGAATACATTTTTTGACGAATACCAAATAGCTCCAAGTATAATAGATAGTTTCTAATCATAATTTGTGCCATAAAAATATTTCACAACTTTTACAAAGTAAATAACCTTTAAAAAAAGAAATCCCTTTTGTTCATTTTGATAATTTTTTGCACTGGCAATTTCCAACTACATATTTATTATTTATTATTTACTACCGTATCAGTTTAGGACAATTTGATTTTTTTTATAGTTTTTGTACCAAAGTATTATCATTCTGTATTTATCAAGTCGAACATTTATAATTCTTTCATAGAGCCCTATTTGACAAAATAGTCAGTTGCTATTTGTTATCAAATTCAATCTTATTGGAATTTAACATGAAAATGTATAGAGTATATTTATTGACTATGTCTTATGTCTTTCTTTAAGGGAATTCATAATGTATGTACAATGTACGTTGTACATTCTACATGCTTTATGTATGAATCCATTCTACTTCTATATTTCTGTAATCATCGTCAATGAATCGCGCCTACGGTTAATTATTTAGGTATATTACAATTTGTTCCATTAATCGTTTGTGAGCACGTGTATTTCATGACAGTCCTGTACTGTATAATCCATATATAATATATATACACAACAATAATGTTACATAAGTAAATAGCTATACTTCTCTCGGACTGTCCATTGACAGTACAGGAATCATTTAGTATATGACCTAAAAGTTTTTTGTCTAGTTTACACCTCTCTATGATACGGTTTTATGAAAATGAAATTATCTTATCATCTCCGGAATCCGTTTACTCATTATTTAAATACTTTGATATGTGAAAAGTTAAAAATCATTATTGTTCTTTCTGTTTTAGCACAGACAATAGAGTAAAAAAAAGTAGTATCATCACTAGTACAACTTGACATGATGATGAAACAGAGAATACCTCATGTAAAAGTTTGCGAAATTCCTGTTGCATATTACGTATTATCAATCATGTATATTTATTATTTATTATCAACTTGTTACAGGTAGAGAAATAAATCCTTTTATGGAATCGAAATTATATTTACCACTATTTATAACTTGTAACTATATGCAGCATGTATAATGTATAATCTGTAAACATTGTTATGTAATACAAAGATATATCCAAAATATACTATGATATGTATAGATAAACACCGTTCAGTTATACACACCTTGGTTCAAAACTAATATAGTAAATAAAAAAATGTAAGGTTATCAGGATTGATATCAAAAATTATCAGAGTAGGTCCTTGAAATTGAGATATTTGATAATAATATTGTGCGATGTAGGTAGATTGAAGTGAAGTGGGAGAGAGAAAGAGAGAAAGCGAAGGTGAAAAAAAATCGTTCAGCTTTCAGTACAGTCATTTTGGTTTACATGCTTAAGTTCAAAGTAACACGAGCTAAAAGTGCTGATGACGGGTAGATACATATTACAAATTATTACATACAATAATACTGTATACACAGTGCAAGTCTTTTAAAAAAAACCATCTTTGACTAATAACAGTACACATAATACATAATATTGTAATATTTTTAATTTTGTAAAAATAATGTGATTCATTTTTGGATAGAATTTCAATTAACATTTTTGTTTTTGTTTGGTTCTAAATATATAGGCAGCAGAGTGTACCAGCCATCTCAAATCTTACCAGTTTAAATCGTGTTAGTGGAAGTCTTAGTGTGTCAAATTTAACTACAGTGTCAAGTATCTCGTCTACATCACTTGCTTCATCAAACGGTGGAATTAGAAAAAGGAAAGCTCCACGACCCCCCAATCTTCAAACTCCAGTACTTCAAGCTCAAAAGGAAATTGATGAGGAACTTGCCCTTTCAATTTCCGCTTCGACTACGGGTACAGGAACAGATAGTGAAACTTCATCATTGATAAGTCAAACAGAAGCAACCACTACACCTCGTCGATACACATCTGAACCAGCAATAAATAAAACTCCTGTAAATAATCCTATCAGTAGTAAATTTTCCATAGATCAAAGTCGAGAAACTAGTTTAGAAGAGGTTGAAGTGGAAGTGGATGTTCATCAAGAGTTATCATCAAGAGAGAGAGACTCTGGAGATACAGATACAAGAGTTCATGCAATTACTGTAGATTTGGAACGTGAGTCCTCTTCTTCCTCCTCATGTTCAACGACCGTCCAAGATAATAGCAATAGAAGTAGTAGTGTCTGCAAAAGTAATAAAAGTAACAATACTGAGAGTAGTAGTGATAAAACAAAAGACAAACTCTTAACAAGTCAAAAAGAAAGTGATTATAATCAAAATACAAGTACGGACCAGCCATTATCCATATCTTTGGAAACTTCAAGTTTACCATTGAGTTCAGCTTCCTCATTAAGTAGCAGTAACAGCAGTCCAGGATCAAGTCAAGGATCAACCTCATCCTCACCACTTCCTTCCACATTAGAAGAGTCGGCTCGTGTCAATGTTCCCCCATCCTCATCATCATCATCTAGTCAAGAAAAAGTTGAAAAACATTCCATAGTAACTCCTGTTGAAGAAGGAAAAAACCTTCCTAGTTGTAGTAGTAGTAGCAGTAACTCTGTCACTCCGCCATCATCCTCCTCTATAGAAACTAGTACGAGTGTGAATAAAAGTGTTGTTGTTCATCCAGCCGTCCAGTCTTCTTCGCCTACCCCTGTAACTGTAGAGTCCAGTACATCTGTTGCCAGTAGATTGAATAATAATACTCCAGGTAAGACTAAACCTTTACCTCCTGTTAAACCACCCAAGCTTTTATCTCATCTCAGAGGCAAAAATGTCGGATCAGAAGAAAATGAAAAATGGGAAGGATTTTTAAACAATCTTGAAAATATTTTACAAAAGAAAGCAGAGTTTGTCTAATTTTCTCATGAGACAAATGAGATATGCGATATGCTATTGAAGTTTTTTTTTAAATCAGTATTTTTTCTCTTTTCGTGTTTATAAAGAAAAAAAGGTTTTAGATAAAATGCACCATTAATTCATTTGTAATTTAAAAGAAATTCTAAAAGCAGCAAAATATTTAAATATTTAAAACTTATTTGATTTTTTTTGTTTTTATATTTGATGACGATAAACTCGACTTTCTTTTGTACAGTATTAAATTACACAACCAAAATAGCAATCTTGTATATGTATGTACTATAAAAGACCATGAAATTTTCATCATACAAACAAACAAAATGTTTATCATGAAAATTTATTTATATATGTACAATTTGTACGTATAGAACTTTGTCTATATATTTTATAATATCGATACACAGGTAACATGTTTTGTGAACAATTTCATGGGTTTTTTTTTCTACATATACAAAAATAATCAAGTTACCTACATACATGTTTTTGTAGTTTTACATTAAAATGTTCAATGATTGCAATATCATTCAGAATGAACATTTGAATGGAATTCACAATTCACACTACAAATATATATTATACATTATACTATACAATATTATACAAAAAATCCTGTTCAGGATTTGTATTTTGTATAAATTCTATTGTATGCAACATGTAAAATATGCATGAAAATACCTTTGCTTGAATCATAACTTGAACAATATTATTATAAACTATATGAAAACTATGAACACTAACACTTGACTTAGATGTGCTTTATACTTTATACATAATACCTACTCAATATCAGTTTAAGAGTCAAAACATCACTGTACTCAACACTCAGCACTCAACAATAGCAAAAAAACAAAATTCAATCAATTAAATATTGAATGCACGTTAACTTGATCACTTCCAATCACCAATCCTGTGCAATACAAACATAGCATCAAAAAAATCTAATAACTAATAACCGCTTTGAAACTGGCATGTTTTTATTTATTTAGCTTTTTTTTGGACACAGTAGTTTTATTATCCTATACACATAATGTATGTAGAGGTCAGACTCAGATGAGACTCTGATGAGATGAAACATGTCCTTTTCCTTTTGTATCAAAGTTTCTATTGTTTTTAAAAAACAATATGTAGTGATTACTCACTCATTATTCTTTTTTTTTAAGAAAAAGAACTATTGCATGTAAATATATGTATATATATATATACAATAACAATATAACAAACTATATATAATATACTTCACAAATGTGTATATAATATATATATTTATACTTCAAATTATACTTAATACTTCATGGTTGTAAATAATTTTTCCTAATTTGTTTGGCATGCACTCTTTCACTTTCACTTTTATAGAAACCCTTGTAAATTCTTCTTCTGCTTCTCCTTCTTCTTCTTCTTCTTCTTCTTCTACTACTGTACCTGCAATTGATGAAAAGATGCCACTAGCACCTCAACGTAAACCAAGAACAAACCGACATTCTGTCGGGATCACAAATAATAATAATAATGATAATGAAACTAGTCAATTAAATGATGCAAATCCATCATCAACGACGAATGGTGAGGCACCACCTAAACCAAAACCCAGACCAAGAAGTCTGCATTCTACAACCGTTAATACTGACAATAACGGAACGAGTAGTTCAAATCCTTCAGTATCAGTAGCTAGTCCAGTACCATCAATGAATAATGATGATAAAATTGAGAAGAAACGTATTATTCAACCTCCATCTCAATTTAATATCAATAAAATTGGTGTCAAAGTTTTCCCTGACAATGCCCTTCAAGAGCGGGTAGCAAGACGTTCCAAAGATGAACTAGAAGAAAACTCTACTAATAAAAGTACTCATAGTTCATCCGTCCATCCCCCACTTTTACATAGAAGCAGTACAAGTAGTAGTCGTACTAGTAGTAAAAAAGCACGAGCACCAAATCCTCATGAGCTTTTGCATCCATCAAACATTTCTTCCTCTTCTACTCCTAATACAATTAGTCATAGTATTAATGAAAATAGTACAACTAGTAGTTCCTTACCTTCTCCTACAAATCCTATCACTTCTTCTACTTCTTCTTCTTCTTCTACTACGACTTCTGTACCTAAAGTTGAAGCACGAAAGAAAAAAATGATTCCTCTTACCGATTCACTTAAAACTCAATCGGACGGTCATGTTAAATCATTAAATGCCAGCATGAAAATCACTCCAGAGCTTAGCACAATCACTCCTACTGCTAATATGACTAATCAAGATAAAAATATTCCTCCTCATAAAATCCAGGACGAGGACCACGAACGTTCTCAAAGTTTGGCATTGAATTCCGAATCGGACGATTTAGAAGAAAATCTGGAGCTTTTTGAACTGGGTCAAAATCAAGCTCAACAACAAAAAAAGACAAGCAAGTTATCAGTTGATAAAGTACACAGTATTAATAGTAATCATAGTAATGAGGAAGAGAACAGGATAAAGAAGGATGTGGATAAAAAGAGACTAGTCAAAAAGAAGAGACCTGCACCTGTTCCACAAATAAGTGGTGATGACGAATCAAAGATGTTGACCACCACGACTAAGACAAATGCATCAAATTCAAATTTAAGAAGCCTGAATGGCCCAATTAAGAGTGAAAGTAGTGCTTCGGAAAAAATAGGTAATAATAATAAAATGAATGGCCATAGTACTTCACCTAATGATGATGAAGCATTCACTACCTTTGAATTTGAAAGAACTGTGTCAGATCGATATCTTCAAAAAAAATCCAAATTACATGGAAAAAATGTACATGGTAGTGGGGACTTATTACTATCAGAGCCTAAACCAGTGCAACGAAACTTGACAACTACAGTTAAACAGTCATCATTGAATAGATGGCAAAATTTTGATTCTCTACATGAGATTGAAAAGAATGATCATTCGACGTCTTCGTCTCTCAAAGACATTCATATTAATAAAAAAAATAACATTCACAACCCTCCTAAAATTAGTATAAATAATAATGATAATAATCACAATAGTAGTAATCGAACGAAAACTGTGATGTCCAAGACTCAAACTCATATTAATAATAATAATAAAAATAACACTACTAATAACCACTCTAATAGTAAAACCACTCCTTCTACCACTACTACTTCTGCTTCTACATTTCAACGACCACAGAACGTTTCTCTTTCCTCGACTGCATCTGACTCGGATGACATTAATGGTATGACTATATTTGTGATGGTGGTGATATGTCAATATTATTTCCTAATATAATATTTTTTTTAGTTTCTTTTCTTTTTATTTACTGTACTAATAATAATAATTCTAATAACTTTTTATCTCTAGTCTTTATATTTCTTTAAAAAGTATCTTTTTTTTTAGTGGTAGACTAAAATATAGGGTGGAATTTATAGTCTTTGGTCTGTGGTAATAATTGAAGTAGTATAGTACAATGTGTATAGTGTGTAATATGTAATATGTATTATATTATGTAGATGTATATATGTTTAAAACTTGTTTTTAAATTTAGCAGTATTTTGTTGGTAATTTGCTTCTTTCTATTTTGGTTACGGATTTTAGATTTTTGTTTCATATGATTTTAATCGTTTGTATTGTGTATGTGTGCGTGTGTTTGTGTTTGTGATTTTCTATGTACACTGTAAAAAAATATATATTATACTTTTTGACTGTCGTACTGTAAAAATATGCACACGTATTACGTATTTTACTGTTGTCTACACACCCTTTACGTCTGACGTTTAAACTGCACCATTTTGTTACATTCTGTTTTAAGTTTTGTCACTAATGAACTTTGGTGAATTTCCGTAGATATGTTAATTTCATGTAAATTGTGTACTCAACAGTACACAACTACATAATATATATGTATTATATGTACCTATATACTGAAACGTATAATACACTGTTTTGTACGTCTCTTGTGTACGTCATCTGTACTTTGTCTAAAAAGTATATGTACCATACTAGATAATGTATTTCATAGTACGCAGTACACACAAAGCGATTGTGTGATGATGATGATGAGCAAATCCATTGATGAAAATATGACAATAATGGTTTTTGCCGTACACGCTTTAAGTTTTTTTTTTGAAGAAAAAAAAAGCTCATTATGTGATGTTTTCATTTTTCACAGTCCTGTTTTGTATTTTGTATGGTAATGTTCCTATTCATTCGTCATTTGTAATTTGTAATGAGAGTGCGATACATATTATGTATTTTTAAGATTAGTAATAGTGTAGTTTTTGGAGTAAACTACAAATCTTCAAAACTTTTAGAAAATACAGATAAGATGTTGAAAATCTTTATGTTAGTATTTAGTGTTATTTTATATGTGCATGTGTTTCAGAGTTTATATACCTTTTGTATCTTTCATCGTTTTTTTTCCAATTATTATAGAATATTATTATTATTATACATTGATTTTATCTTCTCCTAGTTTGTTTCAGTTTGATATTTTCCTCTCGAGTACTTCTTTACGTATATGTATGTATATAATATGTACAATGTACATTGTAGCTGAGTTTTGACAAATCTTTTATATATACATATTTTATAGTAACATTGACTTTTCATGTCATACTCAAAGACTTAAAACTTAAAGTATGTACATTCAAAGTTTGTTTTTCTTCTTGTTATGTATAATGTTATACATTAGAAATTGCTCACCTTTGTGTTGCTATACATACATAAAGCTATCATCTCCTATATATAAGTTTAAGCAGTAATAATTGAGAATTAAGTCAGCGTCAAAAATAATCGTCTTGAATTTTAATGTGCTAAAGATATTTTACAAGTTTAGTACAGTTTCAGAATAGGAATTAAAGTCTAGGAAACTTTTTGTTAACTCTCATCAAGTTCAAGTTATTCTAGTTCCTACTTATATAATAAACTCTTAGCCTTGAATTTGAACTGTATAACTTTTATTTTCTTCCATTTTCAATTTAAATTTTTATTTTTTTTCTCCTTTGTAGTTGGTGTCCATGACACTCAAGTTCAGGACGTACTCTTGTCATCAGAGAGTGAAGCCAGCTATACGGATTCAGGAATTCCTGCGACGGAAAACGGAACCACACCATCTCCAATTGATATGGATATTGAGAGATCCGAAAAGGTAAGACATATTGAAAAAAAAACGAAGAATAGAGTAAAATTTCCGAATATCTATTTATAATGGAGTGTATTATGTATAGAGATAGAATATACATTGGATTTTTACTTGTGTAACCTTTTATTTTCATTATTTTTGTTTCACTCTTTACACTTTTATTATGCAGGATATTTCATCTGTTGGTTCCTCAAGACGCTCATCTATTCATTCTATTGAACAGGAACGACCAGAGAATGAAAATGCATTGAGAGAAATTCTTCAATCAAAAATTGAAAATGAACAAGATGTATGTAACATAAAAAATATTCGAACCATTTATAGTAATGTGTTATATAAGCTACTCTTTTGCTTCCTCTCAGTTGATAAAAAGCTCTTTTAATATGTAATATTTCGTAATTTTGTATTTTATATGAAATGCTTTTACGTTATGCATACCTTTCCTAATTTTTAATTTGAGAATATCAATACGTATTTCATAAATTGTTCGTTGAATCAAAATGTTTTTAGCGGAATAAATTTTTTATGTAATGTGAATTCTCGTTTTTTTTCCCTTAGATTGTTGACAAGGCTTTTGAAGGAATTGAAGTAGATGCTATTGATATCGAAAATCATGATGATGAAAATGATTCAAGCAAGGCAATCTCTCACCAAAGTAATTTTGATTTTGCCCAACCATCTGCAATGATGTCACTTTCAAAAAATATAAATCCAAAAACTACATCAACTACTTCATCTCCACATCCAGCAACTGAGACAGATGATGAAGAGAGAGATGGAGCATTTTCTTCCTCTAATGATGAAGAAAAGGAGTTGAAGTTCTCTAGTGGAGCAGAAGATAGAGACTCATTAGGAAGAAATACGAGTTCTAGCAGAAAAAGTTTTGAGAATGATAAGTCTGCTTTATCCACTTCAGCTCAATCAATATCAGAATCGACCGCAAATAATAATAATAATAAACAGCCTGTAAGAAAACTGTCAAAATCGGAATCCTTTTCACACAAGTCTGAATTTGATGTAGTGAAGATGAAGAGGAAAATGTTTTCGAAGGATGGAAAATCAAATGCCGTGAGGAACTCGTACGTGTCAAGTAGTGATGAAGACTTGAGCGGTAAGGATCAGAGGAAATCTAGTGGAAATTCAAACACGAATCCAAATGGACGAGCTGGTTCCATGCAAAATTTATCCAGTCAAATAGATAGAAACCAGAGGCTACAACAGCAACAACAACAGCAACCTGTCAACCACAGACGAAATATTAATGATAACAATCATGGTCCTTCAAATGACAGTAGTTCGTCGCGCAATGATAACCAAAGTGGATTCAGAAAAGCAACTAGTGTGATGAATATGCAAGAATTGAATATGGATCCAGCTATTGCTAAAAATCCTGAACTTATGGCATCTTTTCAAACTGAACTGGTATACAATTCATTTTTTCACATTTTTTATTATGATAATGTGTGCAAAATATTCAGTATCTTACAAATTTCAATTTGTTTTACATCTTTTTTTTTGGTCAAAGTCAATAATAAATATTGCCAAAGTATACATCTAATTTTTCTGTTTAATTTGTTTTATTTATCGATAATTCAGGAGGCTCAATTTGAACAATGGAAGCAACAGTTTTTACAGAAGCATTTGGGAGGTTCCAAATCTGAGAGCTTTGATTCTAGTAACGATCAGGTACAATTTTATGCACATTTATAGTCCGTGTTTTTTCTTTCTTTCTTTCTAGTTTGATATTTTCATTAACATTTAATAGTTAAAATAATGTTTATAGTACTTTAGAAAATCAAATCAATCTATTACATTGACATTTATTACGTATTACGTATTAAGTATAACCGACAGAGTGACTCCCATAATCAAATATTGTAAATTTTCATGTTTTTTGACGTTGACGCCGATTTTGATTTTATTGCATATATTTTCATATTTTTGTCTACGTTTTTTTTTACTGTTATTTCTTCATTAAATAAAAACTGAAATTAAACGACTACGATTACGTCCAAATTGTTTGGCGTAGAGTATTTTGAGTCGCCAAGCCAGAAACCATTATTTTATTATTTTTTTGAAAATCTGGTCTGATTTCAATAAAAACTGTTGTCTGTGTATCTGGTGAGTGCAGACGGATACGGATAAATGAATCGATAGAATAGAAAGATTAGATTAGAGTATTTCTCCCCTACTGTAGAAAAACATGTTATTATCATAAATCTTGTTCATCAGTCATCAGGTGTATAAGAAGAGAGAGAGACCACAGTTGTGTGCACACAATATGTGCAGAATTTACATTGTGCATGTACAATGTACAGTGTACAGTTGCCAGTCTTTAATGTACTAGTAAACAGTAACTTATAACTTATAAATATAGGTATTAGGTTACATACATGTGTTTATGAGAAGACGACGACGATGATGATGACAAAGGTGTCACATGTATTTTCATCAATTCTCATTGTCATTTCATGTCAAAATCTAATCATGTACACACACACTGCTCTCATTTTTTTTATTACCTTCACTTTCTGTATATATTCAGTTTAGTATTCGATCAATGAATGAATATTACACATGATACACTGATGACGGTGATAATATAGAGTATAGAGTATAGATAGACGATAAATATTAGTGTAAGTTGTTTGTGTATGTTTGAAAAAGTTTTAGATTGCATCTTCCTCTCATTTTATTTATCCATTTAAGAGTGAAGTATGATACAAATTGTTTTATCAGTTGTCATATAGGTGTTATGCAAATTTTTTTTCTTTTTCTGTAAAAATTGACATTGTGAGTGATAAAAATTGAGGTGAAACTACAAAATGGACATTACATGTATTGTGAATCACAATTTGTGATTTGTGACATTAAATTATACACATGTAAAATGTGAAAAGGTTTAGTGCTAAATTCAACTTGACATTGTTGTTTTGTCAAGTTGTGTTTTTGTTTAAAACATAATTTTTAATCCGTTGTTCGTTTATGTGACTTTTAAGTATAACAGTTATATTGACATATTATTAAAACGTGATATATTAGGTATTATACTGACTGCTGACAATAATTTTTCCTCTGAATTATAATTTTTAACAAGTTATTTATCAGATAGTAAAATATACCTAATCTAATAATAATTTCCCAGTTGAGTAAAAAATTGTGTTCCCAAAAGTTTTATATCATAATAGAGGGATAATTGTTTAATCTTATCATATATCATATATTACACTTGACAACGTTTTTTTATCAGTGCATGGTTATAGGAGATGGACATTGTATGTCAAAATTTTGCAATGTTTTGCATAAATATTTGTGTCATGAGTCTAATTTTTTTGTACCTATACTTTTCAGTCCATGCAACATATTATTATGAAGAATTTTAATCAATTATCATTAATTTTATTTTTATCATTCATGTTTATAATGTAGTTGTAAAGTTCTTTTCTGTAAAATATATCTATAGCATAACGTTTAAAGGGGATTGGAATATTTCTCAGGGATTTGACATGACATATGTAGATAGATATAGACCTTTGATTTTTGATAACGATACTTTTCTAATCGACTATTTCCTATACTAACAAGTATTGACCTATCTATTATTTATTATTTTGTACAATTCAGAATTCAGAAGGAACTCAATGTGATTGTATATATTTATTTTTTTAATAGTTGGATGGAGAAGATGTAGAACCAAAAAAGGAAGAACAAGAAATTTCACAGACAGCCGTTAAAACTAACGAAGAAATTGGAAGAAACAAGTCTGAGGTAGAGCTTAATAATCATAGTAGTAGTAGGGAAACGGAAAATATACCTGTGTTGAGTGACTCTGTAATTAATGGTACCACAACAGCACAAGTACATCTTCCTAAAGTAGTAGAAACTGTAGAGAAAAATGTGAATAAAAATATAGTCAGAGACAGTCAAGAGAAGCAACAACAAGTTATCGTAGAGAAATCCTCTCCATCATCAATCGTGCATTCAGAGGAAGGAGAAGGAAAACCAAGTACTTTACATTCTATACAATCCACAACAAAAGAATCCGAGACCGTGCAAAAATCTAAATTGTTAGTAAGTGAAAAAGAGTCAGAAGAAGAGGAGCTGGACTCATTCGATCCCCAAAAACCACAAATAATTCATTCTGTGTCTCCCTCTTTGAATACCGTCACTACACAACAACGACAACAACAAAGATCTAGTGACACGCTCATACATCACAAGGAAGTGCAAGAAAAAGAAGAAGAAATATTGAAGAAATCTTCAATCGAAACCACAACCCCAGAAATTTCACAAGCTGGTGCTCATCTGGTTGAAAGTGTAAAAACTGAAGAAATTAGTAAAGTTGAAGAGAAGAATCAGAAAGAAGCTACACAAGAGATGCCTGCTGAAAAGAAGGAACCAGAAACGTAAGAATCAAATTTTGAAATTGTATTTTGTATTTTTCTAAACGCAAATTTTTCATTTTTTCCTTCTATCTTTTACATTTAAAAAAAAAGTGTATAATATTATTTTAAAAATTAAATATTGAAAACATGATTTATTTACATATTACATAAGTTTATAAACATATTATATTTTTTATCATTTAATTACCTTCGTCATTTTCTATTTTTATAGTGAGGTGGAGGAAGTAGAAAAAGTATCCCTTCCGGAAAAGAAGGTAAAATCAGAATCAAATGATGAAACTCCAAGAATTTATAAATATACTGGCCCTCCATCTATTCAAATGGCAACTTGGGGAGAACGTCCTTCTCGGTCAGTTTCAGTTAAAAGAGACAATGACTATATTATGGGTATGGGTCAGCAACGACCAACGATAGGTTCAGTAGCTAAAAGAATTCATTCCTTTACTGGAGTACCAGTAAATCAACCAGTTTTGTCAGCAACATTACCAAGGGCTTCATCAATTGAGAAATCTGAAAAGAATTCAAATATAAATACTGGAAACCAATCTTCATCACCAGCACATGTTGTAGTTGGAACTACTACGACTAATTCTAGACCAAAATCAATTACAGCTGTCTACACTCAGAATATCATGGGTTCACAATCTTTTGATTCTTCTTCTTCTTCTCCTACGTCTTCAATAACTAAAAATTCAGTGAATAGTCCAACAAATAGTGGTGGTATTATTTCCGGCTTAAAACAAAAACTTCAAGATCAACAAATAGAAAAAGAGAAGGAACGACAACAACAATCTTCTCAACAAAATTCCATTGACATTTTTGAACCTCCTGTCAATACCGATAATAATAACTATGCTAGTTTAGAACGATCTAAAAAACTCCCATCCACAAATGAAACTACGATAAACAGCAACAACAACAGTAATAATAATAATAATAATACTCAAACTGTGAAAATATCCTCATATGGAGAGTCTAGAAAAGTAGCACAACTTTCCAATTCTTTCCAAAGTCAAGACAATACTGATAGTACATCTGATTATAGTTCTAATTCAAGGCCAACTTCTTCACTTAGTCGTGTACCATCAAATGCTTCCACTTCAAATTCAAATATAACCATTGGAAGCATGTCTGATGTCAATTCAACAAATTCTTCCCCTGTGCCTCCTTATACTAATGGCTCTTCTTTATCGGAAAAGAAAAAGTTTTTCCAAGGAGTTAAACCAGTTGATGGAGGTAAAGAAGCACCAATACCAGCTCAAAATTTGAAAGGAAATATTGCTACTATTCAAAAAGTATTTGAACAAAGACAATTCCAGCTACAACAACAACAACAGCAACAAAAGCCTGTTATGTCAATAAGCAAAGAAAGTTCTCCATCACCTTCAGTAATACTGAATAATAGTTTAAATAATAATAGTCAAATTTCATCAACTATGATGGTACAAAAAGTTATGAAAGCCGGTTCCTTTAATGTTGATTCTTTCCGAAGAACCGTTTCACCTTCTTCCCCTTCATCATTATCATCAAATAGTTCTACAAAATCTGATGAACGCTCCATTTCAACTCCATCACCAATTGAGAGTACACCTGTAAAATTTTCCATTAATACAAATGAAAATCGGAATCGTTTTAGTATTGGATCAAATAGTTTAGATCAAACATCAAAGGCTACAACAGAAAATGAAAATCGGACCAATGGAAACATTAAAAATGTTGGAAACAAATCAATTATTATTGTTGGGAATGATAATAGTTCTACAACAACAACGAAAACAACAAATAACCCAGAAAACAATATCTTTAAACAACAATTAAGAGTTACTTCATCATCTCCATCTTCAAGTAATAATGTAGTCATTAATAACAATAATTCCAATTCTACAAAAATTAATATAACTGGAACTTTTGCAAAGAAACAACAACAAAGTGAAACGGACAGTGTTGTTTTTCCTAGAGATAACAATAATGTGATTTTGAAAAAATCATCACCATCAAGTCAAGAACCAGGTCAAAATATTACTATTCATACCTTGGGTAATGGTAAAGTTAGCAGTATTGCTGCAAATCTTTCATCAAACAATAGTGGATTTTTTTCGAGCTTACAAAGACAATCAAAACAGCAGCAACCACAACAGCAACAACAACAACAATCTTTGGATAAACCAGTTGTCATTGAGCAAGTGGAGAAAAATAAAACAAAGAGTATTATTAGTGAACAATCCAAACCAAGTAACAATTCAGTATCACAACCGCCACCACCACCACCATTATCAGGATTAGAAAGTGTCAAACTAAGACCTTTTAGTCTTGGGTTAACATCCAATCGATCCAATAAAACCGATAAAATTGCAAGCCCTACTAGTCCAAGTAACGGCGACCCTCGTTCCGAAATCTTTGATGCCATTAAAAACTCAAATGGAAAGTTTGCTTTACGAAAGGTAATTTTATAATAGCTTAAATATATGTATGAGTATTATATTTTACATTTATAAACTATACACAGCCACTCTATGTCTTTTCATTTCCTTGATTGATTGATTTATTTATATAGTGTGAATATATTATATTGAACATTAATTAATATGAACTAATTTTTTGTTGTTTTTTTTTCAAATGAAATCATCTGTACTTTTTAGACTAATTCATCCGTATTATTGAAGTAAGAATTACAAAGGGTTTGAAAACTCATCCTCTGGAGTATCTTCAATCTCCAAGCTGGAGCATGTCATTTTGAAGATACATTATGTACCCTTTTGTATAATACATTAAAATAAAGGCAGTCAGAATTTAGAATGTTTTGGTACAAGAAGATATCCTGTGAATGATGAAAAAAGACAAAAAATTTTATTTACCTATACAGTAATAATAATTGCTCATATATAAAATATATATTATATCTAATAGTGTATTATATCAAAAGTTATATGTTATATTGTGTAATCGTAACTGTAGAAAAACCAAGTATTTTATGTATTATGTTAAATATCCATTATACATATAGTTGTAAGTGGTTGTAAGTATATAAGTATATTTCTGATATCAAAGAAGCTTTTTTATACATTCACATGTTTAATGCTTATAGTGATTTTTCGTTTTCCTTCATTTTAACATTTACGTTACTTAATACTTACATTTCTTTCTAAATAAAGTACATATGTGGTTATTGAGAGACTGTCTTAAAACAGTGGTTGACGTATAAAAAAATATGCAAGGCGGAATTCAAAAGACCATTTATATTGGATTTGTAAATTTCAAAACATATAAAATATATTTATTGTTTATATTGTTATCATAAAGTATGTTTACATGCATTGCATGGTTATGTATTAGTAGTTTACATGTATTATATTATATGTATATATTTATTCTTTGCTGTTATAAACACGTGTCCTAGTGTAGATTATTATAGAAATGAAGAAAATTGATACATATTATATAAAGTTAAAGCCAAAATTGTGAGACCCTTGCGAAAATTTATAAATACGAGAAGTATTATTTGCCATTTCTCGTCTTATTCGTCGGTGTAAAGTGGTATGTAGCTATATCTATATAATTTTATAGAGTACTGTGTGTTATTGTGAATGAAATCGATTATGAAAACAGATTATAGACTGGACTGTTCAAGGGGGAAAATATAGGAAAAATCGTATACATGTTAAATTTTATGTATATAGGTATAAAAGCGGGTTGTACGTAATTGTAGTATTAGTTAAATCTCTCGTATTGCTATATATATAATATATTGAGCATGTATACTTACTTTCATAATTTTATTATCGTTATATATTATTTGCTATATTATGATAAATATATGTGTAAATGAGTACATAAATTCAACTTGCAATACATATTATGAGACCTTTTCCCTCTCTGTATATTATCTATGTAGCTCTTTTAGTTCTTACTATATATTGTATAAAAATTAAAAAATGTATTTTTTAGCCATTATGCTGATACTGAAATCTTATAACCAAGTTCCCTATAAAATCAAAGCTAGAATATTGTAACATATATATAATATTATATACATACGTCAAGTATGTGTATAATTGTATATACTATGATTTGAAAACATTGTTATAAAGTGCTCATAAAAGTGCAATTACCTATATGTTGTTAAACATGTTACTGTTAAAAATTAACTGATTTTTGTAAAAGTATATGTAGGATGCTACGTAATTGGTTAAAGTAGCAATAATTATCATTATAATAATGATATACATACATATATGTTACAATAATATATATAGGGTGACTGGTTATTTTATTTTATAGAGTATACATATTATATATATGTTTGAAAAGAATATGCCATATTAAGTATAAAACTTGTTTTTTAATTGTAATAATAATAATATATAAAATATGATATAATAATACGTAAAACATATAATAAAAATACATGAAAATTATAACAAAGTTTTGATGTTATTGAGTTTAAGTGTGATTGTATAATATGTACGTTGTTAAAGTTGTGTGTGTATATATATATTTTAAGTAAGAAAATATTATTTGCTGTTAAGTTTAAAACCACGTTTACTTAATTTTAGTGGTGTTTAGTTTTAGAAGCTACAATATAATGATTTAGATATAATATATAAAAATTATTCCTTATATATATATATATATATGTGTGTAAAAGCATATATATAATATACGTAAATTCAATTAAACTACATGAAAACTATAATACGACAAAAGTTTAAAAATATGCTGAAATCGCAAAATCTACGTTTATGAGCATATAAATTAAATTATATTTAGTAAATTCCTTGAACGATGAATAAATGAATCCATCCATATTTTATTTGTAGTAATCCAAAATCCATCATTATTTTACTATATAGCTGAATTTTCATTTCGTATATCATTTATACATATTCCATAATCATATATACCATACTACACAAAAGTCATTTATCTAAAATTAAATTGCAAATATAAAGAACTTTTTATCCGTCACTGCATAAAAAGCGTGAAAAAATGATGTATGTAACACATTACAAGAAAACAAACGTTTTGAGCTATGACCGTTTCGTCTTTGTTCATCTGGCAAGGATAAAAACGAAGAAAGAACCCACAGCTTTGAATTTTCAACTCTCTGCACGCTGCTTTCTAAAATCAATTGGGAAATATTTGTGAAAATTTTAATTTTTAATTATCTTTATAGTAAAATCGTTATCCACACATAACACTCATTCATCATTTATTTTGTTTTCTATTCGTACAATTAGTGTGAGTTTGATTAGTAAAATTTGAAGCATTTTACTGTATAGCGTAAGTTAACACACATTATATATATTATAGACTTTTTAATCATGCTTTCATAATTATGTGCGATAAAAATAATTGTATTGAAATCATAATACTCTTGTTTATGTTGCATGTATTTTATTTGTTTTTAGATTTTACAATGTAGTCCAAATCAGAAGCAGGTAGTGTTTAATTCTGTATCAAGCTTCAATCAAACGAAAGGTGTGTACGACTGTTAATTCACCACGGCGTCAGAAATGAAAGGTAATTTGCATTACTTATGTAAAATATGTATTGGTTTGAAATAAGTTTTTGCATATCAATTTTATGATTATTTTTGTGAAAATTTTGGAATTTTATAATATTATATGTAAGTGTAAGTTATAATGTACACCTTTAACTTTTAAACATTTGTTGTTTGTGTACTTGAATAGGCTGTAAAAAACATTTTAGAAGTTTGATATGGATATTTTAACATTACCACGACTTTTTCACCAGCAATGGTCTTATCCACATGGAAAATTTTGGTTTCTGGATATATCCAGTAAAATTACCAAGTAAGTTTTCTATTAGTTAGTTTTTCATTTATTTACATTAATCGTTGAAAAACGTTGATTTCAAATATTTTTGAAATATATGATGTAAAAAAAATAGTACTTCATATCTCTTTTCTTTTGATTTTGTTTCAGATTTTGCCAGAATACCGTCATTTTAAATTTTAAACAAGCTGTTACTTGAAGATTGAAATCTGAAGAATAAAATGCACCCTTACACCGGAGGAAGCCTGGAGTAACTGTATATATAAAGTGTAATAGGTACACAAATAAATTATCAACTTTAAGAAAAATATCCAAATAATTATTTACTTACATTAGCTCTGCCATAAATATAAACTGTATTATTCATTCGGTACTTTTCTTTATTTTTAATTTTTTGAAATATTTTTGGTATAAATTGTTACTAATTCACAGTATACATACATATGCCTATTTTATATTATGTTTTAGTATATAAGTAAATACGTCACATTAACGTATGAATTTATAATTTATCAGCGTTGTTTTTTTCCTGTTAATCCTTTTTTGGTAAGCCTTAATTGTAATCAGAATTTTACTGATGTATTCATCATATTTTGTGTCCATAAACTAAAAACATGTTTACAATCAATAAAATGTTTCCGTCTTAAAATTTTACAAATAAAAATAAGTACGTCTCGCATTATTGAACAACAAGCAAATATCATAAAATTTCATAATAAATTCAAAGTGGTTTTAAGTAGAGGTACAAATTCCTTTGCAAATGAAACGAAAATTATGAATCATATGTACTAGAATCACGGTATTATTTCATTGTAGAATAAGTTTTTAGTCAAATTAATGAGCAAAATAGTTAGGACAGAAAATGTACAGAAAAAGTCTGGATATAAAAGATTTCCACTATTTTCTGTTGTACTTTGAATGTTATTATACTCTGTTGAGGTAGACTCAGTCCAAGAAGAAGAAGAAGTATGATCTGTAGAATCTGTACTTGAAGTGGTCCACTGAGTTGTTTCTTCGTTTATCTCCTCAGTAGTTTTCATACTTGATGACTGTACAGTTGAGGATGTGGTAGTTTGTGCAGTACTGGTCGAAAATTTCGTTGTTGTCGTAATTGTTGTTGATGTTTGAGTTACAGTGGATACAAAAGTTGTTGTTCCTTCGCTAGGTATAGATGATGGTTTTGAATTGATAGTAGATGTGCTTACAAATGTTGTTGTCGTAGTAGTTCTTGGGGGTAAAGTATCTTTAAATTAGCAAGAACAAGAGTATTTTAAATTATAGATTAGTTCATGTACGTAACGATTTATTCTGAATTTTTATGCATAATATAGATATCATGTACTTTATAAGTAAGTAAAAAAACTCACGAGGCGTTGTTGTTGGTTTTGTTGGTTGTGTTGGGACCAACGTTTTACTGGCAGAAATGGAATCAATTAAAATGAAATCTCCATCATAAGTTGTCTTCAGACTGATGTTGAACTGTTTCAAAAATAATTTAAAATATCTTCAACTGAACTTTCTGCATAATGTACATAATATAGGGTAATATAGGGGCAATTATGTACAACACCGAAATCATAATCATAATCTTTGATTTGGCATTATTTATTACTGTATAATAAGCTTAAAATTTAAATTTACGTGATATTTCCCAATCAGTTCAGGTTTTTCTTCTAAAGTAATCCAAGTTGTTTTCATGCCGCATGTCGTTTCGCTGTCATAATTTTCAATGTGTCCTTTAAGTTCGTTTCCAGTATAAACATCAATAAAAGATGTTCCACTCAAAAAATATTTTACTCCCACTGATTGGTACCCTATGTTACTCGAGTATGAGAAGAAAGGTGGACCAATATCCATTTCAGGTGGGCCGTTTTGATGAAAAAGCCCCCAAATACCAAATGATTCTTCAAATTCAGTCCAATCTGTTTCAGGTGTCATAGGATATTTTTCGCAAATGTCATCGAAGTCAAGACTTGTGTCGACGTAATCAAACCAAGACTTTGTCACAGTCCATCCTCTTACAAGACCGGATTGGTCTTCAAGAATAAAATCTGACAAGGAAATAAACAAGTTTAAGAAAGAGAAAAAACTTCAAATCTCTAAATAACCACAACTATAAACTACAAAATAGATATTACTCCTGTGGTACCAATATTTTACCTGGTGGCGGTGTAGTTTCAGAGGTTGTTTCTGAAAAAATAAATGACAAATTCAAGCTTAAAGTAGACCTCAGCGGTAAATTGCGCACAGTAATTTTGAGCAAGATCATTAATATAGGTATATATTACTGCATATTTAAAACGTATACTTGTACTAGTTGTTGTAGCCTCCTCAGTAACTGGGTGATCAGGTTCAGTAGTTGTTAATGGAGGTAAAGTTGCACCAACCCCAGTACCCGTGATTGAGTCAATAAGAATAAATTCTCCTTTATTCTTTGTTATCAATGTCAAATTGAACTACATACATGAGAAAAATGTCAAAACATTAAAATCAACCGAATGCTGTACATTGACATAGAATGTATAGAGACATGAATCTGCATATTTCATGCATCATAATTAATGATTAAAACCTAGATCTATATTTTATACCTT
>JABASP010001200.1:0-32806 GCA_019776565.1 Sminthurinus signatus | reverse complement strand
GGGAAAGGGTACATGCTCTGTTTAACTGTGCAGTTAATTTTAACCTCCGACCTTTCCTTCGACCACTTTGCGAACAGACACACAGAATTGCTGCTTTAGAGAAGTATATGATTTTAGGTTGTAGATTGTAAATGCGTGAGTACATATGTATCTAGTATCTACGGATAAAGTAAAGTGCCCGAGGTTTTTAATACTTAACACTTTTCAACTCACTCACTCACTCACCACTGCCACCAGCAAACCATTCACCCCGCCAGCCAACCAGCAAGTCATCTCTACCTATCTATCCATCTCTTTATCTCTCTCTCTTCGTCTTCTTCTTCTTCTTCTTGTCTGTATCTCCATCTTCATCTTGATCGCAATTTAGACAAGAAAAAAGACAAGATACGAGTTCCAATTCCAAACAGAGAACGGAGAACAGAGAACAGAGAATCAAGTGGTGAGAGAAAGGAGAGACAGAAAGACAAGAGTTTGAGTGAGAGAGCTCTTCTTCATCCTTCTCCTTGTCTTCCTCTTGGGCTGTGTTTTCTTCCTTTCCTGTTTCTTCTCCATCTTCTTCTTGTTCTTGAGCTACATGTTCTTGTACTTGTTCTTATTCTTGTTCTTGTGTTCTTTCGCCTTTCCTCCATTTACTAGATTGATTCTATTTGGAAACTCAATCGTGGAAATAGAAACTGGGGAAATATTGACTCAATTTATTTGAGTACTTTTCTCTTGCCTTTTCTCTCTCTCTCTCTCTCTCTCACTTTCTCTCTTTGAGTGAGTGTGTGTGTGTGTATCTTTCCATCTATCTGTTTCTCGTTCTTTCGATCATTGCCAAAAAGGAATGTTTTTTGAACTCTCACTTTCACTCTCTCACTCATTCTTTTCTCTTTTCTCTTTTTGCCTTTCTCCGTGTTCTGTGTGTTTTGTTCTAGCATCTTTTTCTTTAGCTTTGTTGGCTGGCTTTGGCTGCTCTCAAAAGTTCATAATGCGAATTGATGCCGTGGAACAATAAATAAAATAAAACTCATTCGCCATTTCCACTTCGCACGCCCTCCATTTTTCAATCTAGTATCCTGAATCCAGAGTCTAGAGTCTAGAGGAGTCTAGAGTGTGTGTATTTAACTTTATTAGAGTGCCATTCTTGTCATAACAATGGAAAGTAAATGTGTAAACAAGAGAAACATGACACAATTTAAAAATTAGGGGGATTTTATCTGCATTCATCCATATACAATATACATAGATATAGATAGAGATACAGATATAGATCATGGATACATTCAATAAACATTCGCTATTCTGCACTTATTCTTTTTACAAACAAAAAAATGAATAAAGCTTCTTAACCCATACTTTTGTACAGGAGTTTTAAGAAGTTTTGCACATAACAAGATTCAAGATAGTTCAAGATTCAAAAGAACAAGATGCTCTATAATCGGCTCTTCTGATTAATTGAACAAGTTTATTATTCATCATTCATTATTCTCATAGGACATTATCTGTAAATGATAACATTAATATTTTGAAACAAAGGAACGTTTAGTAATTTTGTTATTGTTATTCAAAACAATGATGAGGTACAGGAATACCTGGAATTCTAATCTTGTCTGTCCTTATTATTCTTCAAATTACACATTACAAATTACTGCGGACTAATGAGGGTGATTTGTAATCAAATCTGGAAATCTGGAATGTATTCAGTATTCAGTCAGCTTAATGGGACAGCTCAAAATCTTTTGTTCTGTCTGAGATGTGATGCAAATGTACCATCTATTTAAAAAATATATACTTGTAAAATATCGAGAAGTGCTTATCCACAAGTAAAGTTTTACAAAAGAAAATTTGTCTATTTTTGACACAAGTGTGTGACCTTTCAATTTTCTTCAATGCTCTTTGAGCTTTGAAGATACATGCTGTTTCAGTTTGTATTTAGGTATTCAGATATTTGTAGTGTATAAAATTTTGCTAATTTCCCACACGCTTGCATGAAAATGAAAATGTAATGTAAAATGTAGTGGGATTTGATGATTAGACTCATTCAATCCTTTCTTTACTATTTACACAAAGGCATTCAAACAATTAAATAATATTCCCTTCAGTATCATCCATTGTACACTGTACATTCTACTTTACAGAGAAGAGTAAACATGGATATCTAAATACACGCAGTTTAACTATGTACTGTTTGCAGGAATTTTGGAAATGACTCCAAGCTTTTGTCGTCCCTCTTCTGTCTTTACATAGAATTATATATTATATATTATATTTTCTCCAAATGTGCTAGCTGCTAGCATTTCTAGCAGTTAACTCTGACTTCAAGTTGGAATTAATGACCAGGAAAATAAGGCAATTTGGACCAGTCAGTTGCTCCTTTTCTCGCTCTCTCTCTTTTCTCTTTATATATACACTATTGTTCTTGTCCTGTACATTTTACACACATACGATATACATGTACATAATACACATATAGGTTGCTCAATTTCTCTCCATTTATTTCCATCTATTGAACAATGGGATGCCAAATTGTTTTTTATTATGACCTTGCTCCTCTTCCCTCTTCCCACTTCCCACATCTCCAGCTATTTCTCCATTTCTATATAAATGCTTGATCATACTTTATTCTACTCCATCTCTCTCATCCCTTCTCTCTAGAGAACAACAAAAATACGTACAGTATGAAGATTTACTTTTACTGTATAATTGTTTTATCTCCTTTAAGAAACTTGGTAGATGAATCTGATTTATCACGCATTATTTTGGTCTAGTATAGTACAAGAAGTAAAAGCTGTGTACAGTAGATGTATTGTACTGTCGATATTTAAGACAAAAACTTTGAGCATTTTTGACCCTATGTACAATATACAGCTCAATTTACTGTACAAGTAATAGCTTTTTCTACACAGTAAAAACAAAATGTCTATTACGAGTTTCGCATAAAATTCAAGGCATTTTTACACATTTTGTAGAATCTAAAACATTGTACATTGTACACTGTGTATGAATATAAATAGATTGATTCAAAATTCAAGGTTTAAGATGTCCTGAGCGGAGGGTAGTTTTGCTAGCGTAATACCAAATACCAATTTCATTGCACAAAGTGCGTTGTAAAGCATATGACAAAGTTGGAGAGACTTAATAAGGGGAATGTGTAGCAAGTTCTTGTCATGTGTGGTTTAAAATGTATTCTGTGTAGAGTGTAGAAGGAAAATGAACGTCGTTTGATGATCTGAATATGAATAAAGAAGAGGACCAAGATGGAAAATATCTACAATCTACAAACTCCGTACATGTGCTTCAATATGCTGGGCCGACCCTATATTTTGAAGCACTCTTGAGGGATCTCCTCCGTTCTTTTTGAGTTCTCCAATTCTCTAGCCCCAGCTCTAGTTCCAGCTTCAGTCACTTTCTCCCTCAAGCACCAGTCATAAAAAAAGAAAATTGAACAAGGAAGGAACATTTCAATACCTGGCGCTCTTCCGTACTCCCCCTCTTCTTTTCTCTCCGTGTGTGTCTCATTGCTACCTCCTGTATTTTCCCAACTACACCCATTTCCAACACATTGTCTTCTTTACTGCCCTCTCTACTTAACATTAAGGTCCATATTATATTATATTAGTTTTATTTAAACCCGATTTTTCATCCTCCTCTTTCGGTTAAATCTACCTACAATCTCATATAATATATCTACTACCGATGAAACAGGAAATAATTGAAGCTTTACATGGTCTTTAGTCCATTAGTCCATTTTTACACAAGAAAAACCAGACGTAACGTCAAGATAAGAAACCGTTTCAAATTTTGTCTTCAAGGCCTATACAAAAAAACAAAAATTAAATGCATCATTATCTTCATTCTTAAATGACCTCAATTGTCATATTTTTTTGATGGCATTTGATGGCAAGCCGGTAAAAGTAAAAATAAAATGTGAGCATATCACAAATGAAGCTATTGACAATTGACAAAATACTACCTAATGCTGATAAATCACCATGGTTTCATTTAAAACAAAATGGGCTTTATGCTTTATTCTGATTTTTAAAAAAGCTTACATAATACGGTCTATATTATATATAATATATGCATATAAAATTTTTATTAGATGGGAAAAAAGCCATCGAGTAAAATTTTGAGCTCGATTCAATATTCAATACTCAATACAAGAGAAAATGGGGATTGAATTCCTTCATTTATTCATTCATTCATTCATTCGTTCATTCGTTCATTCTACCTTCAAATTATACTGTGAAAGTGTCATTGCTAAGATACCGCCATAATTCAACCGTTCGCCATTCTCCATTTTCCTTGGAAAGGACTGTAAAAGTATTGGAGGTAATGGGGGCGATGGATGGGATGAATTGGAATTTGAATGTGATGAGATTGGAGAGGGTGTGCTAATACTCATTTTCCATTTGAAACATGGAAATATCACATTTTCCAGGATAATATGAAGCCATGCCATGCCATGCCGTCCTTATCCCCAATCACTATACTCTATCACTCTCTATTCTGCCACAAGTACGAGTACGAAAACTAGTCTAGAATCTAGAATGTGGAATGTGCTTGTAATGACATGGTGCGTAAGTACCTATAGATATATATGTACATTTTAAACTGGAACTAGACGAGTGCCAAGAAGGACGAATTGGAAAATGAATCGGAGAGGAGGAGAGAGAAACTTCTTGTGGAACGTAAAAGTGTAATCTGACACTGAGACATAAATTAAATTTAAGCTTTATAGAGAAAGTCTAAGATGTGTAAGATGAGAATGAGAATGAGAATAAGAATCCCAATGCAAACCTCTCTCTTTCTCCCTTTCACCGATACTTCCAAACCCAGAGCCAGAGCCAGACACAAAATGATAGAATGAGAGAATGAGAGAATGAAAGAACGGAATAAAATGGAGGACGGTGAAGAAGCGACTAAAGATGACAATTGGAGAGAGAAAGTGTGAAAGGGAAAGTCCACAAAAGTAAAAGTAAAAGTAGGTAGCTATGTAATATGTATATGGTATATGGTGCATTGTGCATGCACCATCCCAAGCAATGTACAGCAAAAGATGGAAGAAGAATCTTGGTAAAATTATAAGAAGAGGAAAACGTTGAAATAGAGAGAAAAGGACAATTTATGAGTTTGAAGGGACAAGTTGGAGCATGGAAAGGCTCTTTGGAGCTCCATAGCATTGAATCTCTCTTCATTCCTCCCGTCTCTCCCGTAATGACAAGGCTCACTACTACTGTACATTCTACAATGTACATTGTACATTTACTACCTCTCATATTTGTAGAAATGACGACGGTGATAATTTTTTGTACCAGGATGAGAATGTGATTGTAAAAATCAGGTTTATTCTACAAAGGAAGAGGGACGACTCAAAGGCTCAAATAAAAATAATTGGAAAAATGATTGATGTAAACCCGATTTTTGTACTTAGTTTCACTTTTTATCCCATAGTCATAAGTCTTTAAACCAAATTTCAGGATAATTTAAAACAAAATCACAAAATGTCACGTTTTTTTCAATCTTACTAAAAATTTAAACTACTGCATTTTTTCGAATATCTAATACTTTTTATAAGTGCGTCAATTTTGAAATTATTAATTAGCTAAAGACTAAAACCAAGAATCAGAATCAGCGACTGCTATTCAAAGCGGAAAAGAAATCGAAAACCATGTCAAAGTACCTCAAAATCAGGCTTTTACTTCCCCATATGCACAATGTACATTGTACAATGTACAATGTACAGTCTCCTATTATACGGCTCACATTTTTGGTACAAATGAGCCTCATTTTCACAGCATGGTAATTTAAAACAGTTGCAGTTGTCCGTGCTTAAATTTAATTTGACTGTGGATTGTGGATGCAGTGCAGAATAGGAATGGACTATAAATACAGTAAATGCAGGCGTCACATGTCCTGTCATGGTCGCGTGCTCCAGATCTAGTTAGAGCTGTAGTAGCCCTAGGTATTTTTTATACGTCCATGTCTATATCTATATCTACTGCATAGCATAGCGTGGACTGGACTGGACTGGCTTGAAGTGGATTGGACTGGACCGGCTGCAGTTTTGATTCACAGCCTCCTGTGACACAAACATCATCATTATCGACCTTTTTCTTCCATTACCCTTCCAACCATTGCAATTGAATACTATATGCCATATTACATTGGTAAAAGCCGTGGATTTGGATCTCACGAGCTACTATCCAGCACACTGCACACACCATCAACCATCAAAGCAAGTCATCAACATTCAACGTAGTCTGAATCTGAATCTGAATCAGAGTCTCATGTCTCATGAATGCTTCAATAGTTTAGCATGCGTGTACGGTGTACAGTGTATAGTGTATATGTATCTACAACACGTGAGGAGAACCAAGACAAATATTTTTAAAGCTTGAGTACGGAACCGGATTGGAGATTGGAGAAAGTGGACTCGAGTACTTAAATGTACATTGGACATTGTACGCAGTTACGTCATCTCTTTGCGTCTTATAGTAAATTTTCTCCACTTTCTCCTCAATTTTTGTCTTTCTTTTGTATTCACTCCGTATGTCTCCTACACACTCGACACTACACAGTGCACTCTACAGAATCACAGAATTACAGAATTACAGTAAAGCGCAGTACAGTAGTGTGAATTGAATGAAATTGCGTTGCGTTTCTGCTGTACTGTTCTAAACCCAGCCACCAGCCACGTTACACTGCACTGAACTAAACTGGCTTGCGTTGACTCCACACTCTACTCTCTACTCTCTACATAACTGTGTAAGAAAAAGAACCGCAGGGCAATAAATTTCGTAAATTACCTCTGGTGCTCTGGCCGTGCTCTAGCTTTAGTTCTAGCTCTAGCTCTAGTTGTAGTTGTAGCTTGGACTGAAAGTACTCTGTGCTCTTTTCTCTCCCATTCTCTTAGGTTCTCGTCTGTCCTCTCCTCTGTCTTATGTATGCAGAAGACGAAAAAAGAAAACGACGGCGAAGAAAATGAGTAAAAAGAGAAAAGAAATCTACAAAGAGAGAGAGAGAGAGAGAGAGAGAGAGAAGGAAAGCCTGGTGAAAGTACCATACCATACAATACCATGCCATACATATCGTAGATAAGTACGAAATCTCCTCGTAGAAAATGGGAAAGTTTCATACTCAAGAAAATACATGGAGGAACTAGAGAGCAAGAGAAACCGAAAGAGAGACGACAGAGCTCTGGAGCTAGTGCTAGTGCTTGTACTAGTGTGTGTACGTATAAGAGGAGAGTGTGTGAGTAAATGTGTAATGCAATTGAAGGATTCATTCTTTCATTCCTCCATCGTTCCATTTCTTTGAAATCTCTTTCCTCCTCTCAACAACTTAATTGCTTTCTCTCCCAAATCCCATGTATGTGCTACACATACGTATATATTGTATATATTTTTCTACCCATTACTTACTCCTTACATTGTACGTCTAATGCCCAATGTACAATGTATTGTATAATGTATAAGCACACATTAATTGTTTATACATGTACAAATATTCTCTATACATTAGTGCGTACTTTGCCCTGGCCTTGGTCTCTGTCTTGGTCTGTCTTTGGTTCAACATTTAACATTATAACTACACAGGAATAATGCCATTGCTAAGGAATCCTTCTTGTGAGTTGAGTTTCCTTGCTGCTTTTGAAAATGACTTTCTCGTTAAAAAATTCGCATACAGTTTCACAGTTCTACTTGAGTTCTTGAGTTCTAGAGTTCTAGAGTTCTTGTCCTTGTCTTCCATTTTAAATGGAGGGTCAAATGAAAGTTTTCACTCTTCATCAGTATACGATACATTGGTATTGGTAAATTGGTAACTGGTAATTTACAACAGAGTACAACAGAGTTGAAGTACTGAACAAAAATCCACCTCTCTTTATCTCCCTCGAGTGTTTTTAGATTGGTTTAATTACATTATTTACATTACCAATGGATAACATTGACTTAATTGGATAGTTAATTGAATAAATGGAGTTTGAAAAACTTTGCTTATTCCCATATCCAATATCCCATGTATAATGTACAATGTGCAAAAGTATACTTGTATTTCCACACAAATATCATCAAGTCCAAGTATTGCTTAATCACTGTACTAAATTCGATTAACCTCGTTTTGAACAAAGACAAAATGATTTTTCCCCATTTTATAAATATTGGGATGATGATACTAGTACAATAATACAATATGCAATAGCTTATCTTCTCATCGTTTTAGCTTTTTCTTTTTTTTTTCTATAACAAAGTTAAAAAATTACAGAAAAGGTTTAAAACGTGCTACAAAAGAAATTTTTAGAAAACCTAAATAAATTCAACCCAAATTCCATTAAAAATATTAAACATGGGGACAAGCTGTAACTTGCTTTTCCACATCCTACATTCTACATTCTACATTTTACGCTCTAGTTTTTTTTAAGAGATACCGTTTACCATTTTATGTAAAGTTCAATTTCGTTTACATACACAAGTATGCAGAGGAATGAGAAAAGTAGATATGTACAGAAACCCTCCCACATACAAACACACAAAGACAGAGGGAATAGTTAAATGTGGGAGAATGAATGGCATGTTGCGTGGGGAATTCCGTGTATGCATACATATCTACATTCTACATATCTTTATATCTATCTGCCAAGTAATTGAAAGTATTGTCCAGAGCTAAAAATGGAAAAATTCCTCTGTACATAAAAAAGTCACGGGGAGGACAAAAAAAAGTGAAGTGGGAGAAAGAAAAGTCTTGACAATAACTTTTTTTTTGTGAATTGCAGCAACGAAAAAATTTAGAGTAGGACAGACTCACAGACTCAAGTAGAAAATATAAGAAAATATAAGAAAATAGAAAAAAAGAAAAGGGGAAAAAAGATAGAACATAACAGAACAGAGCAGAACAGAACAGAACAGAATAAGTGTATTGAAATAAAGTGGGATATTATTTGACAGAATTACTTGTTTGGAAACATTTTTCTTTTGTCAAGACGAAAGAGCAAGAGAGAAAGAGAAAAGGACGGGGGTCAATTTATTTCATCGTCACAGTCACAGTCACAGTTGCAGTCACCAGTATTACTACAACTACCACTGTCATTCCTCTACTGTTAGTATTACTACATATTACATGCTCTACTGTTCTTGTACTTACAGAGAGAGAGAGAGAGAGAAAAGTGGAGAGAGGAATCTAAACCTCATTGAATCACACTCTGTCTCTTCAACTCTCTAACTTTGGGAATGGTCAAGGGAGAAAGAGAGAAGTAGCTCAACTGTGTAAGGCTGTAGCACTGCTGTACACTGTACATTGTACATGTCTGTGAGTGAGAGTGTGTATTGTCTCGTAGACTTTTTCTGTTTCTGCTCCTTCTCTTATTTTTTTGAAAGAATGAAGGAGGAGGGCTTGGTAAAAAATTGTCAAGTGGAAGGTTCACGAGACAAAAAGTGTCAAATAACAGTCCAAAATCTTCTCGTTGGTTTTTTCCCTCCGTTCCTTCTGTTGTACATGTGTATCATATGTGCTGTTCGTACAGCAGTTGTATTCCGTTCTCTATAGGAATTCTTTCTGTTCCTGTTCCTTCTTTTCCTCTCGCTTGGTGGACAAACGTTTGACTTTCAATTTGAAGCCAATAACTCTGTGTCTGTCTGACTGTCTGTCCACAGTCCATAGAAAGAACAACTATCGTTTTTCTCTCTTTTCCCACTGTATCTGTGGGTTCCTGCTTCTCAATTCTGAATTCTGGACATGTCAGCCATCTAGCAAACGCAATAAATGTTCAAGTATCAAATGTCGAATATCGACTGGAGCTGCACAATGGAACAAAGTACAAGTATGAAATATGAAATACAGTATTAGTGTATAAAACAAATCAAAACTTTCACACAAAAGTCTAAAAACAACTTGAATTTCAGCTTAAAGATTTTGAACTCACACAGAATTTTTATAATGTACAAGTATGTAAAATGTCTAAGTCTTTTGTACAACGTGTGTTAAAAGGTGTAGGAATTTAGCAGGTTTTCCCAAATGGTTAGGACAGAAAAGTCATCATCAGTATAGTTAGTTTCATTAACTTGGTATGATTTTGAAACATATGGAGCACTGAAAACCCTTAACTTTAAAACAGCCTCTGACTTTTCCTTTTTACACATCAGTTTAGTTTCTATCATGTTATGACAGTCAGGATGACTGATGGGTGGATGCACTTTCTTCTTCCACTCCTCAGATCCTTTTATTTTCAACATGACCATCATCATCATCAGCAGAACCATCATCATTGTTCATAAGCTGAGCACTGAGCACTGAGTATTGAGTACGTGGACAGGAGCTTGGATAGCTCATGGCTCTAGATCTAGACGCCATCAGTTTACACATTGTGAATTATATACGACATGCAGTGCAACATGAGTATAACTACCGAGACAACCGTGAATTTCCCCCTTTTCTTTCCCATCATGACAATAACAACGACGACGAAGACGAAGACAAAGGCGACGTGGAAGAAAAAAATCCGTGACTCGTTTTCCAATCCAAAAACTCTTTTACACTTTTTCCCTTTACTTGAAAAAATGAAGCGCGTAAGCAAGCAACAGTCTCTTTCTTTCTCTCAATTTATTTTTTTACACACAACTTTTACTCAGCAGAAAGATTGCAGGTTTTTTAAACTACAGGCTGTATACTATAAAATATTTCTATAGTAGGATTATACACAGATTAAATATCTAAACATTTCCCTGGGTTGAAACAAAGGTCATTCAAAAAGAAAAGGTATGACCTGCATCATCTTTTTTTGTTCGGCCACCAAAGTTTTCGAGATATGTTAATAGTATTTCGTAATTTTTAGATAAAAATAAAGAACAGCAAGCATCAAAATAGTAACATACATATTTCAATGGGCATGGAATCAAAACTTTCTTTGGCTAAATGACTGAATGCTAACTAATGAGACTGAGACTGCGATAGAGCTGAAAATGATGAGAGAGAAAGAGACAGGGATTATATACATATATGTAAATATTAAAGTTTATGTCTGCCTTTACAGTTTATCGCAATGCCGTTATCGTATCATAACAGCTCTTTACATCACATCAATCCCAGTTTTGTGAATAACTCAGCTGTACAAAGATGGTGAATGGTGATTGTCTCTGCCATTGTCATTGTCGTTGTCGTTGCTTGTTTGGATCAGTAACAAAATGATTCAATAGTCTCAAGCCTCAACATTCAACATTCTCAAGACTCAAGACGCCCATTTCATTTCATTCATTCACCAAATGATCGCTTCCTCAAAACTCACAGCAGTGACAGATTCTATCCTGGATTCTTAATGGAAATTCCTTTGACAAGTCAAGTCAAAATATGAAATCTGAAATCTAAAGAATCTTATAATTTCCATACTTGACATTTTCAAGATGTTAGCTAATTCGTTATTCTATTCATGGGGATGGAAGATACCGTACAAGGTTCAACTTACAAGAGTAGAAGAAGCATGATGGTCATTATTAATATAGTTACTAGGATGATTACAACTCAAAACTTAAATGTTGATCTAGAATGTTAGGACGGATACACACTGTCAAAGTCAAAGCCAAAGTCAAACTTAAAGCTACAGCTCAAAGTAAAGTAAGCAAGTGCTTATATTAAAAACAAAGTGGCTATACAATGTACAGTGTTTGTTTTACCATCCCATCAAGATGAAAACGTGTCCATCTATCTATCTATCTATCTATCTAGGATGAGGACAGGAGGAAGTGCGTGTCTGTGCTGTATTAATAAATTTCTGACATGATTACATTTTCAAAACCCAGGCGAGTCTACAGTCTAGAATCTAGAGTCTAGAGTGTAGATAGTTGAATAGAGTTGAGAGTAGGATCTAGAGTCTACGCAACTTTTCCATCAAATTGTTTTTGGTCGTGCTGAACGGTGAAGCGTGGCCATAAGTTAGGGTATAAACACTTTTATTTCTGTATGTACAATATCAATATTTCACAATCATAAGATACATTACAAGTTATAAGTATATCGTACAACAGATTTTTATTCAGTTGTGTGGTTGATGATCATTTTCTTTCTCCTTCTATAGATAAAGTTGCGTTTAGCTATAGGATATACACGTGTTTATTTTATGCATATGTACGGTATTTTGTGACGTCCAACGGCTGCGTCCTCCACAGCTAATCACATAAAGTGTAATCTTAATAGCTTACTAGGGATTTTCTAATCGACCATGTAGCGATGGCAGATAGAAGACAGAAGACAGCAGACTCTCTTCAGCGGAATTCACTTTTACTCTTGAATTTAGATAGACATGAATGAAGTATTCCTTGTCCATCAAAAATACGTATACTTATCTCCATCCTCCATACTGTACATCTTTTGCTCATTTCTCTTTTTGCTATGTATATTGTGCAACATAAATGCAGAACGGCAGTTCTAAGAAACAAATTTAGCTAAAATAAAGATGCTTATTGTCCCTTGGGTTCCAAATTCCATTCTAAATTCCTCTGTGAAATAATAAGTCGAAAAGCATGGTCAATTTTATAATCAAGATTTTATTGTATGTTGAACAGGGGGCGATGCGGAATGTTTTAAATTGTCAATAGTCAATTGTCAACTCAAAACTATGTCTGGAGTCTGGATATTAAGAGAATTTATACTGTCAAAACTTGTTGTTAGTAGACAATAAAGAAAATGATCCTTGTTTATTGCTGAGAACTATATAGTAAGAGAAATTTCTTCAACGTGTATTGTAAGCTTTATGAAGCAAATACTTTGAAAGCTTTAAAAAATTCTAGCTTTTTTTTGTTTTTTTTGTCATTTGAAATTGGTGTAAAATCAACTTTGTTTGACTTTGTGTGAAAAATTGTAAAAATGAAATGGACGTCTACGTCACATTAAACATCTACATTGTAACATTGTTCCTAATTGTTTAAGATTCTAAACTTTCCCTTTGGCTTTTCCGCATTTTTTTAAACACGTCTAAAAGTAAGTTCTACACCTCTGGTGTTATTTTGATGAGGGAGTTAAAACCAAAAAAACCAGACAAAAGTTTGACCATGGGATTTGAGTTTTTATTTGCTATGAAAATAAAAATGAAAGCCTAGGAAAGAACTAGGTTATAACTTGGAGCTTTTCTGGCTCATGGTTTTAGATTTCATGAATATCTGTAATATGTATTTCCTGTTTGCCAAACGTCAAAAGCCAAAAGGCAAATCACAAGGGTGCAGACTTAAGAGTGTGAAATGTGTGTCTACGAGTCTCTGGTAGTGTGAAAAGGGATCAACTGTACATGTATGAGTATTCCTAAGTGTTTTACGACCGTCATAAAGACCCTCGTAAAAAAGGACATAATTAGTCAGCCGACTTTTCGTCCTGAGGACAAATAGAAAATCCAAAAAAAAATGTCACAAAGACGAAAACTATTAAATAACCAGTGTTAAAACCACAGGAACGGTTTTAAGACCGGTTTATATTTTTTATACGTAATCTATGTAAATATAAGACTCTTATATCTGTATTCTGTATATACATTTTATATTTTACAGTATTTCTCTTTGAATATCCTAGTTTATTTGACTGGGCAAATCCCAAATACAAAATCCCAAATATCAAGCGGAAGGTGAAACTGATGTGAGTACAGATATGCGAGGAAAGGGTAATTTCTCCACGTGCTCTTGTTTTGTTGATGGGGAGCGGAAATGGAAATACCCATTCTAGTTTTCATTTAATCATCATAATTCCTACACAACCAAAGTCAAGCCAAGCCAAACTAAACTAAGCTAAACCAAACCAACTAGAGCCATGTCAAGTCAAGTCAACTCAACTCGAGACAAGCACAAGTAAAGAAAGCTAAACTACGCATATGTTAGGTTAAATTGAATTCATTTGTATGTGAGTTTATGCCTGTCTGATAATGTAATCAGTATTCAGAAAGGTAGAGTGAACAGCTCAGATCTAGAACTAGACTCCTTAGTGCTTAGTCCTTAGTCCTGGGTTATGAAACGCTAGAATCTAGAATATTAATAACTCTAACCGAAATGGGAAATGGTTGGTTGACTTGTCTTGACTTGACTTTTAGACGACTCTGAGTCTTTGACTCAGACTGAAGGGAAATTGAAAGTGAAACTGTAAGTGTAACTGAGTTGGAGACGGAGAAGGAGACGGAGACATGAGGTGTGTTTTTGCTACGTCTCAAGACTCAAGTATCAAATCTAAAGTTTTACTTTCTCCTCCAGAAATAAAATGAAATGAATAGAGAGTTGAGTACATGAGTTCATTTTGTTTCATATGTAAACTGGTGATGATGGTGATAGTTGGCTCCGGCTCTAAGTATTTTCAGTTTTCAGTATTTCTCTTTCTCTCTCTTCCTTGTGGAAGGAGCAGCTTTGGATTTTGGATCTAGGTTGGGTTTTATAGACGCGTGAGAGAATGGAAGAGGAAAAGAAGGAACGAGAGAGAGAGAGAGAGAAAGAGAGAGAGTTATTTGGTAGGTTTCTCGGGAGTTGGAACACTCAATCATTTTATTCATGCAACATTTATCTAGAGTAATCCATCAAATTCAACGAAATCAGGGATCCTGTTTAATGCCATGTTTTCGACGCTTAAAAGCCGTCGAATTCAGAGTCAATGTCTTGGAAGAGAATTGTCCGTCGTCTTCTCATTCTCCGTCTTCGACTTATTCCTCCCTCTTTCTTACGTACTTTTCTTCTCTATACTTCTTCTTTTTCTTCTTCGTACATCTTGCTCCAGTTTATTGATCACGACAACACCATTCCCATTTCCCATTTCCCATTTCATCTCCAGCTCCAGATCCACTGACTTTCTTCTTTCTCTTCCTCATCCTCATCTTATTTTTCTTGTTCTTTTGGTCGTAAACAAATCCAAATCCACCCACCCCCAAACAAAGTCCAAAGCCAAAACCAAAACCAAAAACCAAAACCATTCATGGAGCCAGAGAGACAGAGAGAGAGAGAGAGAATAAAAAAAATCTACTAGATATCACCAGGACAGAATCATGTTTGTCTGTCTCCAAACTATCAAACTACAAACAGTATTTGTACCGTCACATTCTCCTTGTCACAAAACAACAGGAACAACAAAAACCAAGAACCAAAAACTGACAGGACAAAAGCCAACCAAACAAAACAGAATCAAAGGTACATTATGCGTAGCCACTGTGTACATTGTACATATCTTTTTGTCATTAATGCACACTTGAATATTTCCAACTACATATTACATATGCTTCTGAATAAAACTGTGATGGTTGGTTTCCAGAAGAATGGAATTATCTTCATCTTTTTTCCTACTGGTACTGATGCTGTCCTTACTTTTGAATTCGTATTCCTATTCTTATTCGTATTTGTCCTTCTGACTAAATGGATGACTGGTTTACATTACTATGTAAAATGTGTAATGTTGAATGTTGAAAGTGGGGTTTTAAGGGAAGGGAAAGGAAATAACTGGAGATTGATGCCATTAACGTCTTTTATCCATTATTACATCATACTCGTACATTTGCTTTATGTCTTTTATGTTTACACTCTGTGAATAAGATAGGGTAAAAACAAGGAGAGTATAATACTGAATTGAACATGACTGGGATGACAGTGAAATGGAATGAAAGAAGAAAGAAGGAACAGAATGAACAGAACATTAGGTACACTGACAATGACAATCACAATGACAATCACAATAGCAATGGCAATGGTAGCGGCAATGGCAATGAGAAAAGAAATTTATGCAAGAAGGAGGAAAAAAAACAGAGAAGGAGAAAATTGCAAACTAGTTTTTTCTACATAACCACTCGCCCATTCCTTTTTTTTCACTTTTTACATCATACCACTAATACCTTTTGTCTACTGCCTCCATTTCATTTCATTCCTTTGAATGAATTTACCCACATGATTACAGATCACAGATTACAGACGACCATCATTCCATCATTACCCACAGCCCACAGCCTACAGCCTAGATAGTACAATAGTACATACTGCATACAATATAGAGTATAGACTACAGAAAATAAGAGCCAGGTTGTAAACTGGAGCACAGTTTCTCTAAATTATACCTTTTGAAAATGTGAAAACTGTTATGTCCTCTATTAGCATTTGTGTAAAAATGATAGAGAGAACAAGCATCTTTTTTCTGGTTTGTAAATGCAGCATTAAAACTTTGATGCATCTTGATAAGGATGATGTGATATGATACCATATCATATGAAGTGGAGTGATATTGTAAAGATGGTGTTCCTCTGCAAGTACTGTAAGATTGAGGATTGAGCTATGATTTTTAAAAAGATTGTCGATTGTCCCTTTCATGCTAAAAGAAGGTATAAAGTAAAAGATTATGTATGTAAAGTATCAGGTTGATGGAATGATGGAATTTTTTTTTGTGTGCTGGTAAATGGTAATTGGGATCATAACTAAACTAATATGCTATTATTCTACTCGATGATGACATGTACAGTAGATGGTGATAGAGAGAAGATAATTTCTCTTACAAATTTTATCTTAACATCAGGAATCTTGATTCTTGGTACTTGGTACTTGATTCACATGTAAGTAAAGATGAGGATTTGGGATGAAGAGATTCGTGGCTGCGGCTCTTCCGCCTTCCGTAAAAGTAACAGTTTAACTGCAACCTTTACGAGAAAAACAATTTTGTGGTGTGGTTTCTATACCAATATCCTTTCGTAATTCAATTTCTGGAAATTGCCATCACAATGTCATGTTTGACTACACGTGTAATTTTCCCCCCAAATCTCAATTCTCAATTCCCCATTTCTTACCTCAACAAGTCAAATATAAACATTGAGCGGAAACAGATGAAGGGTTCCGGTGAAAAACATGTTGTAGGTTTTAGAAAGATACAACCTCAACAACAACCACAAAGTTCCTCCCACACGAATACGAATACGAGTACAAATTTGCTTCATCATTTTGTCCTTGTTCTAGAATATCCGTTAGCTAAATTTGAACCCAGTTGTTACGTCAGCTCAAAGCTCGAAGAGTCATGAGTTAAGATTTTGGCTTCTCTTGATTCTCCTTTCTGTATACGGGATGCAATCTGCATTTATCTTAAAAGTTGAATAGAGTTTAGCATCTTCTTTTTCCTTTGGAGTTTTTAGTTTGGAGTTTGGAGTTTCCACTCTTTTCCCTTTCATTCCTCTTTTTCACAATTTCCACTTTCCCTGTTTCTACTTTCTACTTTCTATTTTCTACCCCCTAATAAATTAAAAAGGAGAGTGGTGCTGGAAGGCATGGAAACCTAAATTTAACCAGGACGTAACAACTGAAAAGAGAAAAGAGAAAAGAATGTGGGTAGAAATATAGAAGCATGATAAAGGGTTGAAGGAAGGAGAAAAAGTACAAAGTACAAAGAAAAAACCAAAAACCAAAGAGAAAAAGATGAAGGTATGTATGAGAAAAGTAGAAAAGGAGAAGGGACAAAATGACAAAAGCGCTAAAGAGAAAGTAAAAGAAAGTCCTTGGTTGTATGCATCTGCATTATGTATATACAGACACAGATACGGATTCAGATATTATGCATATTCACAGGATTCTAGTTTCTAGTAGAACAACACATTTTCATACACACTTATGCAAAACGAGGCGGAGGTGGAAAATATATTCATGTGCATAAATATATACATGTTCAAAGAGGAGAGGGAAAGGAGGAGAAAGGACAGAATTGCCATTATGAACACGCCGGAGATTTTATAATCCAATTAAAGCGAACGCACGTGCAGGAAGAACCAGGAAATAAAATCTCCTTGTCCATTTCCTACTTGAACAATATACAATATACAACTTGAGGTCGTGCATATTTTACATAATATTAACCATGCATAAAACGCATTCCATCTCTCAGCAAGCAAAGCTATGGCACACGGATACTTGATACTAGATACATTTCATAAAATAAAGTTGTTATACCTTCTCTTCCTTTTTCGTGTTGAGATTTTGTGCTTATTCAATTCTCATCTTAAATCATTGTATCATCGTCATCATGCTAAGCACATGTTCATATTGTGATTACTAGAAATCAAAATGCAACATTTTGGTAACTTAATACGATCTGTAATACGAAACAAAATAAAATTGTATTTTCAATGGCTATCGATAAAAAAAAGGATGGGATGATATTTAAAATTTCAACTGCGTGAGATTTGTACGTGTACTTTTGGAAATAAAGGTACGCGTCACAGTCGCAATAAAACAAAAGTAAGAAAGTTCTTGACTTTTGACTGGTATTGTGCTGACTTGTGTATTGTATTGTACTTTTAAAATTCGAACGTTAAAATGTTTGTAAAGAAACTTGGTGTACTCTCTGCAAGGTTTGTGTTTACGATCACGCACGTTCAAAAGTCAGAGTCAAAGTCAAAGTCAAGGTAGTGGGATGAATACAAGTAATTTGTGTTTAGGAAAACTTTTCATTTTATTTATACACAGTGAACTCAACTCAAGTCATGTTCAACTTGTGGTTCAAGTTTAGTTAAAAAGAAAAGGACTTTTGCATACAAATACACAAGGAGGAAAAAGATGTGGAAGATAAAAGAAGAGTTTCTCAGAGACGCTCGAGCTCCATCTGAAATACAAATCGTACATAAGATACTTGATATTCCACAAACGTTTAAAACAACACACTAACTTAATTTTCTTGCCAGCTTTTCAGCCTTATTCATATCCACAATCCACAATCTTCAATCTACAATCACCATCTCTGTGTAAAGAACACAATGGTTTATGCCCAATGCCCAATGTTCAACGTTCAAGTTGCAAGTTTCAAGTGCGGGATAAATAAATAGATCTGAAGAGGTGGAAAATGAAAAAGCACGTTTAGGAAACTTGGACAGTTAGACAGGAGCTTGAATTGCTTTGGTTTGGATATAATTTTTTCTTGATTCTGATCAAATTGAGGAAAAGATGAGAATGAAAATGATGCGGAATCTCAAAAGGAAAAAGGAATAAGAAATAGTACTGCAAAATCCTCTTTACGAGATTCTTATATCTTGTAAACTTGTAAATTGACATGTACAAAGTGTTTTAACTGTCTTAAAACGTAATACGTAATGCATAATTTTTATCTATTTTTCTTTATTTCAGTTCCTCCAAATCCTCCGACAATCCGTGATGAAAATGGAAAGGAGCGAAAGAATTTGGTGGGTCCATACACGGAAGGATCCTCACTCACGTTGTCTTGTCATGTAGAAAACGGTAAGTACTTTTATATTATTTTCTTCTTCTTCTTTTTCGTGTTATTATTATTATTTTAAATTATACAGATGAAAAACCAACTTGTAAAGACTTAAAGGATTCAAAGAATGTTTTAATTCAAAAACTAGATGTGTACGATGTTTCTTATTAAATCTAAAGTTATATTGATTTTGCATCAAATTTCCTTTGTCTCCATAAACTACAAGTATAAATATTGTCAAGAGTGAGAAATAGTTGGGCGTAGTTTAAGAAAGAATTTATAAATGAGAAAAAACCAGGCTTTTCAACACATCTTCAAATTCTTCAAATCACTTATCACACTATTTTGAGCCAATTTTATTGAGATTACTCCAGATACCTTTACAACTATTTAACTTTGAAATTTGAAACTTGAGTCAAGAGTCAAGAGTCACGATCCAAGAGCTCAGCAGCTTTTAACATGTACAGAATTTGATTCAAAAGTCACTTTGACATATCTTTTGTTATTTGTTATTTGCTATTCGTAATTCGTAATTCTTAATCAACTTTTACTTTCTCTTTGATTTTACCAAGTCCTCAGGTTGAAGGTTTTAATGAAATCCAAACTACTGCGCGTCATTTGTAGGGAATAAACAAAAAATCCTAAAATATCTATATCTAAACTATTATTGTAATGGTATCAAAAATAAAATAAAAGGAAAAATAAATCACAAGAGCAAGATAAAAGATATTAAAGAAATCTAAAAACCGCTTGGAGTATAAAGCTTGAAAATAAAGAAATGGATAAATGACAGGCGTTTAAAATATTGAAATTGGAATTTGAATGTGCAATATGTCGAAGAGTTTTGTGGCTCAAAGATCTCGTAATAGTCCAAAAGACCTGTTTGATATACATTTATTAGCTATGGTGTGCCACTTATCCGTATCAATATTCGTTGATCCATTAACACACATAATCATGTAAGTGTCAATATATTTTTCACATAATATTGCCCCTTGGAAAAAATCTACAACATACAGTCTACGGACTTGTATAATTCTTGGCATGAGTCATACGTCACACGTGCCATTTTCAAAATACAGGTCGAACTTTTTCCTTTGTAAGTTGTATGTAATATTTCACTGGAATGCATCACGTATTATGTAATAATGTTATGTAATTTATGCATCAATATTAGTAAAAGACTATCATAAACTATAAATAAGCTTAAATTTAATTCTATTGATGCATGTTATATTATTATGACCCCACAACAGTCTACAAAAACATCCCATTGTAATACTTAGTATGGGTGCATAAATAAAGGAAAAGTTGCGTAATAATACATTTTAGCAGACAGTTTGTTGGAAATGTTTGGAAATTCCTATTCCTGTACAGTTTTTCCTATTGTCATTGATATTGTCATTTCTGGAAACTGGAATTTCGGAAATGTGTTGATCCACATTCTGTTGTACATTCAACGTTCAACGAGCATAACACAGGAATTTGGTTCACAGAAATAAGAAATAAGTAGTACAAATCATAACAGGATGTATATTGCACACTCTGTTGTAAAACAAAGGGTTGTTATGGAGCAAATAAAAAACAGGCAGTAACGGATACACGATCTTTGATCTATTGCACAGTGAATGGTAAAAAAAACTACTACTGCTGCTGTAGCAAAATGTATAAACAAAAGGACAAGAATCTGAAACAAGGAAAAAAGAAATAGAGGATTCCTGAAAACCAGACCGACTTTCCTTTTATCCCAAAGTATTACCAAAATATCACATACTGTATATCTGATGTATTCTTTTGATTTACGTTGCATTTTTTGTCCTCAAAATTCAAAACTCAAAACTCAAACCTCCACCTAGGAAATCCATGTGACGTGGATAAAATGTACAGTGAACCACTAAAAAGTCGCTATTCATACTGTACTGTATTTTTCAGTGTACGTTGTAGTTGTAGCTGTAATGACCGTGGTAAATATGGATACGGGCAGAGAAAAGGTTCCTAAAAATTGAGACAAACATCATGTGCCATGTACATTGTACATTATATATTATATATCATGTATTATGTATGCAAAGTATGGAATATGGAATATGGGAAATGGAAACAAAACAAGTAACGAGAGTAACGAGTGGAACAAAGAAACAAATTTTCTTTGTTTCTGTACCTTTTTCAATATTCTTTTGTATTTTCCTCATGTTGCTCTCTTGTTGTTCTTTGTTCAGCACGGTTGTGAAACATATTCAAAAACTCGGATTCAAAGTTCATGTTTTCATGTTTTCCGTTGAGGCTGTGATTTACCTTTTTTTCCTAACTAGTTGTAGTCGTAGTCGTATTTATTGTACCATAGCATTCACCCTCTACATTCTACATTGTAATGTACTGTGCGCTTTGCCTCATGAATGTTTTAGAATTACGGATGATCCTCATGCCAATCCTCTGGCTTTATAACTAGGCTACAAAAACCTGTACATTGTACATTGTTTATACCAGCAACACAGTACAATTCACAATGCTTGACTCTTTACTATTTACTTGTACCGCGAGACAGCGGGAGAGAAATTGCGGGAATATACAATACAGTACAATATACAATATACAAACATGTACACATGCATATTTTGCTTTCATGTATTTCAATAACAATAATAAACATGGCGGCAGATTAAGTATAAAATTTCCACATCCACATCAGCATCCAGATCTCCAGCCAAATGCATGTGTGTACCAAATAAATGAGTCTACAGCTACAACTACAAACTACAAACACGCGTACGTACGTAGTGTGTGCAAGTGTACAGTGTACAGAATCTGTATACATAACTTAATCTCAATGTTGTTTCCCCAGATTAATATTTTCATATTTGTTGTTTCAACTCCTGCCTTTGTAAGTATAATAATACATTTATGTTCTGTGCCGGTGCCGGTGTTTCGTCCGCCGTCTGCCTTCTACTGTCTAGTATCTACCGTCTATATGCTATATGCACGGTGTGTACTGTTTAATGTGTAGGTTGGTAATGTATCGTGTCGTGTACTTTTGCAGGGATGTGAGAAATCTGTATTCGTATTCATATTCGTATTCATATTTATTTATAAGACGGTATGAGAATAGACGGGACTCTGGAGGCTTAAGCTTTACTTCTACTCTGCTTTGTATTATGAGATTAGTACAGACAGGCCGAGGGAGAAAGCAGAAAAAAGGAGTAAAGCAAAACAGCGGAAAGCTGAGCTTTCTTCATTTTCTCTGCCTTTTGTTTGCTGTTGATATTTGACTGCAAGTGTTCTACTGAACTACATACATGTACAATCTACAATGTACAATCTTCTCTCCTTCTCCCTGTTGATGTTGACTGTTGGCTGTTGACTGTTGACTGTTGACCTAACAACCACGTCCTTCTGCATGAAAATTCAACCTAGAACAGTACAGTACAGGACGGTGCATGACATTTGCGCCTTTTGTAGATAGACACACTACGACAGTCGTTGTAAACTACAAGTGCATATTCCGTATTCCGTAGTACGGATCATGTCACATGTTTACCGTTACCCTTTCCTTTCGAGGTTACGACAAACAAAGAACGAACAAGGACAAAATGTAATCAAAATCAAGTGAAAGTCGGTTGGTAACGGACGGAAGTGAAAGAAAGAAATAAGAAGCTCAGAGCTGAGAGAAACTCAACTCAAGCTGCCCATACTACATACATGCCAGCATACACAGTACACAGTTGTAGTTTGTAGTTTGTATAAATAGCTTAATCTTTGAGGTGGCGTTCTGTTGATAGACCGGGCCCATGTATAATGTATATATACTTATAAAGCTTGGTATACTCGTGTATATGTGTTAAAGCACAAGGTAAATGTAGAATGAATGCTGAGCACTGAACATGGTGCAAAGAAAAGCGAACATATTCATGTATACAAGTAGTATCTAGTGTCTAGTATTTAGGCTAACTTTCTTCTGTGGCGTTGATGTTGCTATACTTGTGTTGAAGAGACGGAGGAAGACGGAGGAGGATAAGGGATAGGAGCTAAAAGGAATGCATGCAGGGACAATATTGTACCTCCCTGTCTTTTCTCTTTACTAATGGCGAACATCAATAATCCTGTGTTTAGGCTCTCCCATTCCTTTTACATTCTACTTTCTACTTCTACAATTTCCATCCATTTTGTTTGTTTATGCTTTCCTCTCCTTTCCTTCAGATCTGTACTTTGTGTGACTCGGCGTTCTAAAGAAAACGCTAAAATTGGCCAAGATGTTATGGTTTACGGGTACGAGGTACGAGGTACGAGGTAAAAGGTATGAGGTATAAGGTGTGAGTTTGAAATTCGGCATTCAGCATACACGAAGTTTGTATGCATGTAAGCATGAGAATGGAGAAAGGTTCCTTTCTTTCTTCTCAGATCTGACACTTATAAATATGATGGTTATGCTAGTGTGAATAATGTTGAATATACGACCAACCGACCGTAATTTTAGATACTCCATACTCCATACTCCAGCGTTCTATTCCACAGTCCAGAGTTTAAGAAGGACAAAGTTTACGGTATAAAAAGTTTTTGTAGTATAGTGGGTTTTGTGCGGTGTGGTAGATAGGTAGAACAAAGATCTAGATCCAATTCCAATTTCAACTCCAACTTAAACCAAACCAAACCAAACCAAGTCAAGTCAAGCCAACCTATTTTTGTCTCTCATCTTCCATCTACCTTGAGTTGGAAAAGGCAAAGTGGAAACTTTTAAAGTCAAAAGCTTGCCATTTTTATCTTCTTCCTTGTCCTTGTCCTTCACTGTCCTGCCCTCTAATTTAAAATACTTGAGTGCTACTACCTACAACTTACGACTTGCAACTTACAACAGTACAACTGTCTTGGACAATTTTCAGTAGAAGACTTGTACAGAATACAAAATCTTCTATGTAGTTCTTGTTCTAGTTCCAGCGTTGAAATAAAGTAATAAAGTACCTAGTAACTTTGTAAATGAAAGTAGTTGAAACTCTTTATTTTTAAGTTGGACAGTTTACCTAAATTCCAAGGTACGTCTATGTGTAGCATGAACCACAGTACACTATACACTATTTTTTTCGGCGTCACCAAAAAAAAAATTTCAAAATAAAATGTCTATCTAAACTGAGCATTTTTAAACTCAAATTGCGTCTCACAATTCCTATGTTAAAGGCACAACGAAAGTTGACCTTTATTCAGAGTTCATAGTGAGCTAGTAAACAGTAAATAGATAGTCTAAAAATATGAATGTGCCAAAGTACAGCCTTATGATGGAAATTGAAAACTCAAATTTGGAGGTACAGTTTGTGCTTTTGCATTCTCACACTATTCATTCCCATTCTGTTTAAACTCTGATAAGACGGAAGACGGAAAGTAAACAGAGGTGCACAAATTTGTACTCTTCATATTCAATATTTAACTTTAGTTTCCTTTTCCCTTATCCTCGCATTTGGTCTTCATGAGCTGGAGTAAAGCCTAAAAAATGTAGAAATGTAGAAATCTTAACCCAAGGTCTAAAGTCTAAATATTGAAAACTACAAAGCTAAAGTTGGATATTTTATTTTTGTATCCAGTGCTTCAATAGTGGAATTTTTAGTAACTACATTAGCTTTTAGCACACAGATCTTAAAGAGAGTATATAAATTACAGTAGAAAGTTAAAACAAGTTTATAATTTTCCCTCTCGTGTCTCCCCTTCCACTTTCACTAGCTTTAAAAATACACATGTATCAGAATACAGAATGCAGAATTACACACCAACAGCCAACAGCCAACACATGAAGAATGTATGATAAATATCCATGTGCTTCAGCTTTGAGCTGGAAATACAAACATACAAGGGAAACTTTGACAAACTTGAGAAACGAGCAAAGAAGTAGACGTAGGAAAACGTAGTAAGGGAAAAGACAGGAAAATGGGTACATGTAAGAGATAGTTGTTATCAATCAAGTTGCTCTCTAAATTTAAATTATATCCATGTACATTATACATTATACACACACCATGTATAAAACTTGTCTCGTATTTTATTAGTATTATTATTATTATCATCATCATCATCATCATGATTTCCAGTCCTTTTGTATAATTAGTCATTAGTCACATTTTGCAGCTAAGCTCAGTATTACAGGAGAGACGCCTACGATGTGACTTGATGGATAATCAAATAATGTGATATGAAAAGGGGGAAGACGTCGTGTGGTGATGGTGATGGTGATACACTCGTTCCTGTATCCACAACTCCAACTCCAACTTTAGCTTTAGATTTCCAAGAAAAACAGTTAATTTTATCAATAAGAGTGAGAACGGAGCTAAACTCGTGATTTATTCAGTACCATATAAAACCCTCGTAAATACATGTTCATTTCTATAAGTATCATGTGGATTGTAGATTGAATGCATTTCTGTGACAGTCCTGTAAGCAAACTACAAACTACAAAATCCAAACTCATGAATGATAGATGCATTAATAAAATTGGGATTTTCATATCACATCATATCATGGCTCTGTATTATGTACATTGCGCATTGTACATTGTGCAAGGGGACTCTTTTATGTATGATGTATTATGCATTTAAATATATTCATAATTAGTTTAGAAAAAGCAGCTTGGTTTTGGTCTTTTCTTTAAAAGTTTGACTAATGCGCTCAGTTCTCAATGTTATTCTTGTGGAACATCATGATCATGATATGGGTACAAACAACTCCATACATATGCTTTTGGCCATGTTTATTTCCCCATAAAACGGGATTGTGTCTTAAATGCAAATTCTTGGAATCGGAACAAGATAAGCAGGAGTAGTACCGTGAAAATTACAGATACTTTGAGACAGAGGGAGATACATCGAGAACCATAACCAGCTGTTATGACATTCTTCTGTAACCAGAAGTAGAAACCAAAGTGGATAATATCCACATTCTTATGCAAATTGATATTAATATTGATATTGATATTGAGATGAAGATAAAGATTCCTATTGAATAGTTTTATGGTGATTCCGATTTCGATTCCTATTTTGATTCCGATTCTGAGTTTGTGGTAAGTCAATACTGTGGAGGCCATTTAATTTTACAAATACAGCCATAAACTTGAGATCAAGTGTAGAATCTAGAATCTAGAATAGCTTCTTGTAACTTGAAACTCAATTATCAAATTCATTTATTAATCGAGAATATCCAATGATATAAATAGGTATGCACAATCCACACACTACATACAAAATACTTGAACACTGAACACTGAACAGTGTACTTTTGGAAATAGTTCACTTCCTTTGGAATTTGGAATTTAGAGCTAGAGCTAGAGTTAGAGCTAAAACGTTAAAAGATTTGAAACTGGAAATGGAGTTGAAATAAAAGAGAAATTCTATCAAGTTTCCACTGAATGAAGTGACGTGCACAAGTTTTCAAACTGTATGAAAAAGATGGAGACAGTGAAACAAAGTATGTAAAATGTAAAGGGTAGAGTGCAGAAAGTAGAAAGTAGAATGAAGAGTGTAGGATGAAGAGAGGCATAGTGAAAGTATGAGAGGAATCGAGAAATCAGAGAGAATTGTTCTTGTGTGAATGCCTAAATATGGCTAGAGAGATATCAAGATAAAGACAAAGTGAAAGTAGACACTAGACACTAGACACTAGAAACCAAAGCAAAGTAAAGCAAAGACGGAGAATGGAAATGAGAATAAATGGCAAGAGGAACAGGAATGGAAATGGTGTGTGAGCCCATTTTGAGTCTCAGTTTTTCCTCAGTTTTCTCTGTATGTACAATGTACAATGTACAGTTACATCTAATTTTCCTTTCTCTCACTGTACTACTACTACCAACTACTATTACTCCTACTACTGTAGCAGTCCTTTCTTCAGACCTCTCAGTTCTCAATTCTCAGTTCTCAGTCCTCCATGTTTCACGTAACTTTGTAATGTGCATAGTTTTGAGGTTTGCTCTTTGACTCCTCTTTCCATTACCCTCTCTACTTTCTACATTCTACATTCTACATTCTATATTCTACATTTTCCTCTGTCCAATACACATACATTTGATACTCTCTCACTTGCAATTCCATGGAAAGCAGGGTAAATATAGTACAGTACAGAACTGGGACTGCTAAAGTACATGTAGTATGGTATGAAATGGAATGGAATGAGGAAAATAGGAAAAGTAGCAAAGAAGATGATCATGAACATGAAAGATGGTCCAAAGAAAGGGAAAGGAATGAAATAGAATAGTTCAAAGTTGAGATTCCACATTCAAAAGTAGTTCCTAGATTAATTTTAATGACTTTCACAATGTTCCCTTTCCCTCTTGTCTCTTGTATACATAATATATTGGCCTACTCCAATTATTATGATTAGCAGCAATATTATGAAAGCAACTATTTAAATTCTTCCTCTTTCTCCTCCTCCTCCGACTCCAACTTCTGCTCCTCCGTTTGTTTTTGTTTTGTATACAGTATACAGTATACACAAAAGGTATGGTATATAGTAGTTTGTTTTATTCCAACAGCAACACTATGTCCATAGATGTCCATACATTTTCGTATTTAGTTTGTATTGTACACTGTACACTTTAAGATGCGTCATATTCATATCAATCCTAATGAATAATTGTTGTATTTTAAAAGTTCAACATTGGATACATTTTACCGTTATTAACGTGCACAATTTTAGTAATAATAATATTCAACATTTCCTCATATTTTTGAATCATATGCTCACAGATAAATATTTTACATTGCTTAAATTTGTTTTAAAATTTGTTTTTCTCCCAGTGTAAATTGTTACCAAATTTCCAAAGAAGGATTTTGTAACAAAATAAAACTGTTGCACATTTCCAGGAATCATCAGTCATTCCAATCCGGAATTCCTAATGAGAAATGATGTTCTGATGTTCAGCTGGTGTGAATTTAAGCAGAATGACATACTCAAATTTTGCCAAAGGCACCCGTCCAAAAGTATTCAGAATACAGTCAGAGAGGTATGAATTATTCAGGTTTTATTCATTGAAAGGAAAGGCCTGAAGGAGATTTCAAACATTTCAAACTCTAAATTGGGAATTGGGAATCCCACCTGTCATAAACCACAGATGAAAATTGACAAATTATTAATTTTTTCATGACGCAAATAACAGTAGAATCGTACAAAACATGTTTTTAAGTTTGTCTTTTGTTAAATGATTGACGAATAATTTTCTTGAAATTGAAAGCTCTTATTGTGTTCAAAAAGTATGCATATAATTAGTAACTGTGTTCAAGAACTTTTTCACTGAAATGTACAAAAAAAGAGCAAATACTTTTATGCGTGACACTTTTATAAAAATCAAAGAATGTAGAAAACCGTGCATGTACTTGGTTGCAAGTATATTGTAATTAAATGTTTTGTCCATTGAACACTATACAAATTATGTAAAGAGCAGCAGCATCTGAAGGCGCACAAAAGGCGTACATTGTTCATTGTTCATTGTGCATTGTGCATACATACAAAAGATAAGCTGGAGGAAAAACTCGCCTACAACTCAACTCCACTCCACTCAACTCAACGTTGAATGTGTAATGTTGAGCGTCTTTAATAATGGGAAAGTGAAAAAGTTTGACATGAGGATGCTTCAACTTTGTTAAACTTTCTCCCTCTCAAAAGTCCTTTGTACATATTGTATTTACATACACACACGTATGTTTGTATTGTCCTGGATCCTGGATCCTGGATTATTGCGAAGGGAACTACTGTAGAATGTAGAATGTAACGTAATGTACTTAGCTATTTGTATTAGGCAAATATGTTTCGTCTATTGTGGAAAAGCGGAAAGGGAAAAGAGGGCAGAGCCTAAACAAAGGCAGAGAGAGAACGAGAGACTTTGCTCATTCATATTTGTACAAGGAACAGACAAGCAAGAATCATTGCAAAAATATTGGCAAAACAACAACAACAAAGTATCATCTTGTTAAAACTGAAACTTTTTAGTAGAGACTATAGACTACAATCTACGGACTACAAGGGTAATGCTAATGTTAAGCTTCACCTATCTACTATATTCACTGGAAATTTGTACACATGATATGATATTCTACTTGGTGGTTTGTTTTCCCCTGTATTTTCAACATCTTTTTCTCTCATTCTCTCTCTCTCTCTTTCTCGTGATCTCACTATCTCGTCTGGTTCTGGTTCTGGTTCGGATTCTGGTCTGTTTCTGTATGTGTCTGCTTGTCTGGTAAAATTCCCAACTTATTTCCCAACCTGTTTTTATGACGCGGTGAGAAAAACTTTACGAGTTTATCTAACGTGAGCCATGCAAAACAAGGACCTTAAGGCACTTTCTCTTCTGTATCCACGGCCGTATAAACACACAAATCTACATCCAAATCCACATTTATATCCAAACATTTGTATGTATCCATTCGCATTCACATTTACAAAGATAAACTATTGCTTAACGATCTAAACTCTCCACAAAACTTTGTTTCTCCCTCTTCCACGTCCATGTAGAAAGTAGAAAGTATAACGTATAAGGTATAAGGTACGTCTACTCATCTATTGTGATGAAATCTGCTAGTACAGCTACGACTACGATTCACAAATTCAGATGCGAATACAACTACAAATGCGAGCAGTATCTAGTACCTAGTGCAGAGTTCGCATGTACATAATGCAAATAACATACTGCATACTAAATTATATGAGTCAACTCTGGATTTTGGATGTGATGGTTTGAGGAAAAATCCTTCATCCTCTGTCTCTTGATGGAAGCTTAGAGCCAGAGAGAGAGAGAACGAGGAAGAGAGTATGTATAATGTTTAATACACAAACATTTATATAAAGTTGAAAAAGATGCAAGAACCAAGTTATGTTGACGTCTTTTCCCCAGATGATGTTGATGTTGATGATGATGAGAAGGAGGAAGAGGATGGCTTGCGTGTTCCTACAAATCCAAAATCCAAAAGTAGAATTCACATTTTGTATCTAAAAGCTATACACCGTGTATATAGTATATAGATTAGATGGTGGCTCTGGTAGTAGCATCTGCAATTTTTTTCTAAACCTGCATTTCTACTTTTCTTCCTTTACCTCTATATGGATTATAAAGTCTACATAATCCACATAATATGAATACGATGCTGAATGGATGTGAATTGTGAGATGGGGAAATTTGAGCTAGTCCAAAAAATCAGGACACAAAAGACACAGCCGTCAAATTAACGTTGCAGTTATTATGAGAAAAGAGATTTATACATAATTCTCACTGTAGTATTAGTAGAAGTACAGCTCAAGTATATCGTATAGAATTGTAGATATTTATTTGTCATTGTTGATAATGTATCTACAATCTACAGCCTACACCGACTTTGTCCACCATAAGAATAAAAGTCTCTGACTTTAGGATATTCAAAAAAATATATCTTTCTTGAACATTTATACCATCTACTGCAGACTGCAGTATGTTGTAATATATAATAGTGTAAAAGGCATGTATCCACAATCCACAACCCTCAATCCACATATCTACCGAATTACAACTAAGGAGAAAATAAAAAGTTCCTTCCGTTTGCCTGGCGGCTTTTCCCTTCCCCCTCTTTCCTTCCTCTCCTCTTCTTTTTCCTGTCTGGTGTTGGTAGTTGGTGGAAATTCAAATCTTTCTTCAATTTCTGCTGCACCATTTCCACTTCCATTTCCATTTACACATGTTTGCACAGTATAATGTAAATGTACTACAAATGTAAAAGTACAAAAGTACAAACAAATGCAAGAAGGAAGCTTGAACAAAATTCCTCTACTGCTCATCCTTTCTCCTTCTCCTTTTATTCACAGTGTACTTTGTTCATTGTACATTGTACATTGTTCTCGTATATAAAATGAAAGGAAATGAAAGTGGAAGTGACTGGATGTCACACCGGATAATGAATATATATATGAGTATTACTTCATTGGATATTAATGCATCTGTTTATTTTTCTCTCCTTTTTTTGTTATTTATGACGTTTTTGGTGGAGAGTCTAAAGTTTTGAGTGTTGAGCGTTGAGTCTCACACGAAATGGAAATGTAGACTACATAAAATAAAGAGTAAAGAATACGGAATACGGAAGGGAAAAATATAGCATATCCAATAATTCCTTTTTTACAAGACAATCTTGTCTATTTTTGTATCACAATTTACGGAAATTATTATTGTGCACAATATACAATATACGAATACAAGGGTGCATGAATATAATAGAAATGTCTTAAGCCTCTAGTATCCAATACTCAACATCCAAGCTCAATTTTTGTCCAAAAACTTAATAAGAACACGTAAAAATGAGAATGGATGAGAATTGCACAGAATATTTAACAATGTACATTGTACAATAAATATGGATACATATTTTTCATGCAGTCAGATTATTCTTCTTTTTTTAGTGGATAGTGAATTTTTTGAATTTTGTCCCCGTTCTTACCCTTCATTCTATTGCTGTTTGTTTCTTTTGTATTTGTTATTTGTATGAAACCAAGACGCCCAAGACAGCTGTATGTAGTTTGTAGTTGAAAGTTGAAATAAAAAATGTAAGACGTGTTCCTCTCTTAACTAGTAAAACGAAAATTACATTAATTTTTTTTGTTTGTTTTCAACTAAACCGTTTCCCTAGTGACTAGTGACTAGTGACTACTCTTTTTCTATTTAGAAATTTGCAAAGGAATTTCTTTCTTTCACATATTTTTTTCATCTCTTTTCTTTTACTCGATGAAATAAAGTATAAGAAATAATGGGCGCTCCCACAAAAAAAGGAGCCAACCTAACCAAGCCAAACAAAGCCAAACGAAACAAAACAACAAACAAGGAGACGAACAAAATAAGGAGGGAATATCAAAAAATATTTATAGAGACATTACACCACTTTTGTCGTATACTAAGGATTTTTATTCCCATGATTGTCATGTTACTGTATCTAAGATACATGCATGTATTGTGTACTGTGTACATGTCATATGCTTTCTGCAGTTTTACAGTGATACAGTAAGAGTACAGATGCATAAAAATATAAATGTCAAGATACAACGTGGAAAATAAGGAATAAGGAACGTGCACAATTTACAATGCACAATATCCAATGTACAGTGCATAGAGTATAGAGTATAAAGAAATGAGAAAGAAAGTAAAAAGTAAATAATATTCAATTTTGGAGCTCTTTGCCAAATGGGAAATTGAATTAAGACATTCGTGGACGTTATGTATCTGTGTTCCACCATTCTTTCGTCTTTTCTGTTCCAATTCTCTTCTTCTCCTGTTCTTTCCACATAGTTCTCTCTCAATCTCTCCATTTTGCGCAATCACAATCTTCAGGACTACATACATACAATACGATAGGATACAGTCGCAAGTCGACGAGTGTTAGAATGCAAGAAAAAGAATTCCCTGGAAAAAGAACAATAATGAAAAGAAGAGCAAAAAAGAGAACATTTACATGTACGTGAGGAAAACGTGAGAACTTTTCTCCTTTTTTTCAATAGAAAAACAAGTTGTACTTTCTCTTGTATCTTTTTGCCCTTGTACATTGTACATATAGAAATATCTAAGCCGCTTTGTACATTGTACATTGTACATTGTGCATACCCTGTGATTGTTCTTGTTCTTGCTCTTGTTCCTACTTGAATGTAGAATATATAAGTATCAGGGAAAGGAATT
>JABASP010001199.1:0-32832 GCA_019776565.1 Sminthurinus signatus | reverse complement strand
AAAGTTCTAAGTTAGAGTAAATTTCTAGTCACTTTAAGAAATTGCTTGAAAATTTTCCTACTTTTTTTCTCAATCTTCTTGTGCACTGTATCATTGACTGTGTGTGACAAAAAAATGTCTAAGCGGGTCTTGCTAATTGGAGCAGGACCGACGAGCTCAATCATCGCCTACAAATTAAAAAGTTTAAAAAATCTCAAGTATCCATTAGAAGTAGTGATTTGGGAAAAATCAAGAGGTTCAGGTGGTCGATTTTCAACATCTAGAAGTCCAAAGGATGAGAAATGTATTGCTGACCTTGGTGCTCAATATATGACACATACAAGGAGTAGAAGTTTTGCAAAACCCTATTTTGAATGTAAGTTCATCTCAAATCTCAAACTTGTTTGAGTTCATGTATTTATGTGTACAATGTACATAGACCGGACACCGGCCTTGGAATATTTAATGAGTAATGACACGTGTGGCTCACACTATTATCGTCAATATACAAAGTATTACTTATCTAATAAAGTTTTTGTTGACAGTTTTAGCACAAAATAATATAATTCGCCTGTTTTCTACCAACAACATTTCCGGTTTCAGACAAAATGAAAATGATGACAGAGAAAATTATGTTTGCTCCAAAGGAACTGCTTCCGTCGTCAAATTTTTCTTAGGCCAAGTAAGTAAACTACAAAATACAAAAGCTATGAGCCAACAGCAGCATTCAATTTTTCTATAAATTAACATTATGGTTTATTATATGAACGTCTCAATAACGTTTTCAACTCACATGATACCTGATGAATAATAATTTACATAATATTTTTCCTCTCAAATATTTATAGGCAGATATCAAAACTATTAGTTTCAATAAACGAGTGGTGTCTATAATCCCTGATAAGAACAGTAAAAAGATTCAAGTTGTTCCTGAGAATGAAAAGGAAGCAGAAGAGTTCGATATCGTCATTTCAACAATGCCAACACCTCAAATCCTACAACTTCGAAATGCCAATGATCTTTTAACTGATCCAAGTATGTACTTAAATATTAATAAGTCTATTTGAATATAATTATCTTGTATTTTATAATGCATAATATATGATATGCACATGTAGAAAACTATGAAAACTAACATTTTTATCCTGTTTGTTTTTATTAGAGTTGAAAGAAGATTTGTCCATTGTAACGTACACTTCTAGATTTGCACTAGGCTTATTTTACAAAGAAAAATTGACACTTAAGAATGGAGAAGGAGCATTAAACTACATTGATAATGATCCAGTACTACGATATTGGACTGTAGAAAATGAAAAAAGATCATTAGGTACTCCAACGAGTTCTGAAACAGACAAGGAATCATCTTCAGTTGTTGTACACACCACAACTAAATTTGGAGCGGATAATGTTGAAAAGAGTTTAGATGAAATGAAAACTATTTTACTAAAAGAAATTAATGGTAGATTTAAATCACTGGAAGGTGTTCATCCAGATTATGTCAAGTGTCATAAATGGAGATATTCACAGGTAAATATATTATACAAAATACACTATTGTTTTAGTAGCCATTAAATTTTATATTTTCTGATTTGCGTGTGTATATGCGATAGTAGAAAATTACGTTTATAATAAAGAATAAACGCGTATATGCTTTATTATTTTTTAAATCGGAATAGTATGTTGGATTTTGACCTACTCTTAATCTTAAAGAACTAATTTCTCTCTGTTTTTACTTAGGTCGATAAAGGATATCCAAGTAGTCCAGGATTTGTCGAGCTTTCACATTCACCAATTATCTTAGCCTGTGGAGATGGTTTTACTTTTTCTGGTTTAGAAGGATGTATTTTAAGTGCAGAGAAAACACTGGACCATTTCGTTTCTTCATTAAATGAACAAAGTTAAACATTGTACTATATATATTGTTATATATGTTGATCATGTTTAAAGTCTTGATGTTATTATTATTGACAAATAAATTCTAACAAGACACAGAATTATTTTTATATTCGTGATTAAGAATAATTATTATTAAATGATTAATGATTGTAATACTTTTTATATCAATGATAAATATGGTATTCATCAATGTAAGACATACAATACAACAATGTAAACAGAGAGTTATTCATTTGTAATTCGTATAAAAAATCGCATGTATTACAGATTAAGTACCTCATATTACATGTTCCATGACATTAAATCGAAAAAAAGTTGAAAAGTTATACATGAATCTTTGTACTATGAGACTATAATATTATAATATATAGTAGGACATTATAGATTTACTTATTTATTCAACTGTTGTTCTATCGATCTCATATAAATGTCCAACTCATCTTCTGAATCTTCTTCATTATGAGTTCCATGAGGATTTAATTCTGGTGATGACGGTCTCATATTTTGATCATTCATTTCATTGTTCATATCACATTTACTATTTTTAGGTTCTACGATAACATTATCACTAAAACTTTTACTCACACAAGTTATTTCACTATCTGTCACTATCTTATTATTATCACTATCTTCATTATTATCTTCATCATCATCATCTGCATCAAAATATTTTTCTTCTTCATCCTGTTCTAAAGTTTCACCACAATCATATTCCGTATTATAATCAACAGTTGAATAGTCAAAATCTTCATCTTTTCCTTCTAAAAAATTTCGATACATTGTTGTAAAGAATTCTTGTTTTAATAAGTCTTTTTCCTCTTCATCAATTTCTTCCCCTTCCTCTGGTGCTTCTTCTTCTTCTACACCGTTACCCCTTTGACTTTTGTTTCTGGATGGTTTTGACTCATAATTATAATCATCATCATCTTCCATATCTTCTTCATCTCTTTCTAAATATTCTTCATCAGCAATATCTTCTAATTCCATTTGATATTCTTGTGCATGTCTCCTTTCACTCACATTCCCATCTATCCTATTCATATGAGCCATAAGCATGTCAGTCAAAGGTGTAGCTGTTGAAGCAGATGTAGACTTTTCACATAAACTAAGAAATGCTTCACGCTCCTCTTTGGTATGATATTGTCCAATTAATTGTTCATATAATATGGGATTTCGGCGTTGCATTTCCTCTTCTGTGAAATAATCTGTAGTGTCTACAAGTTTTTGTAAAGCTTCATAACGTCGATTTTTGGCCTGTGTCTTCCTAGTTCCTAAAAAGAAATACAATTCATAAACTATATTTAAAAAACATAATATACATAATGGAGTTATGAGTTATAAGTATATACACATTCTAAACAAACCAACATTCAGTTTTTAAAAAATGCATGTATGCGTTTTTATGTGATTCTTAAAACCACAACGTTTGTGCGTATATGTATAGTACCTGATTTCATAGACTTTTCAAGTGCTATTAAATGTAATTTAAGATCTGTTGTTTTAAGATTAGAGAAACATTCTAAGTGTTCATATTCAAGATATTTCCCAAAACGACCAAGAAAATTACATGGATTTGCCTCAAATAAAGTTCGTAAAATTGTTAATTGTTCCTCATGTGTTAAATCAGGTTCTGATCTTTGTTGATTGACTATTCTGACGTCTTGAAGTTTAGATAGAAATTCTAACATGTTGTCAATTTGTGATGATAGAAGTGAATCTCCTACAAAAAAGGACATATTATTATGAATTGTTTACTAAAGTTTATGATAAAATATTACATTTTAGATTTGTTTGACACATTACATTTTACAAAATAAACAAAAGTTAATTTAACTTACTAAGTTTAGTATCCTTGTAACATGATGGTATTGATTCAGTGGCTTCTTCAATAGTTTCTCCGTTTGTCTCTTCGTTGATCATGTTTAATCACATTATATAAATCACTGATTATTTATTTCAAATACTATTTTCAGTTGTTGATTGTTGAGATATTTTTTTTTGCGTTTTTCAGAATTCAAATCTCCGAATCCCACGTTAAGTAAGAGGCGCAAAAATCAAAATAAAAAATTTCGCCGAAATCAAAAAACGACGTATTTCGTGTTTTGGTTTTAATTTTTAGTTTAATTGTTAATTAAAATGATCTACAATTACTGAAATATATATATTATTATATACAGTTCTTAATTAAAGTTGTGGGGAGAGTATATTTTATATAATCATGGATTCTTCCTATGCAAAAAATTTCATTGAAACCGTTAGTGTACATATTTTAACATGCATTTTTACAATTTACAATTTATAAAACAATCATGTTTATAAAAATTGTACAATTTATAATAATATCATCTGTGTATTTGTGTTTATTTTTTAATAGTTGACTGAGCAAGATTTAGCCCATGAAGAAGAAATTTTACGGAATCCATTCTCTGTCAAACATTGGATTCGTTATGTTGACCATCTTAAAAGTGACAAAAAGTACAAGAAAGATCCTAGAAAATTAAATCTTGTTTATGAAAGATCTCTTAAAGAACTTCCAGGTTCCTATAAACTTTGGCATGCCTATCTTATTTTTCGAAAAAAACAAGTGGCCAAAGCAGCAACAACTGAAAATAAAAGAACTGTAGAAGAGGTTTGTCTTGTATAATTTATAAATATTGTTATTTATTTATATAGATGGATGTTTAAAAATCTTGTATCATAAGTAATATATAGATATGTTTATTTATTCATAGGAAGCGTTTTCTACTTTTGAAAGATCATTAGTATTTATGAATAAAATGCCAAGAATATGGATTGAATATTGTGATTTTGCTGTCAAAACTGGACGTATTACACAGACAAGGAGGATATTTGATAGAGCTCTCCGTTCTCTCCCGATAACACAACATAATCGAATTTGGCCAATGTACATTAATTTTGTGACGAAAAAACATCATATTCCTGAAACAGCTATTCGTATTTACAAAAGATATTTAAAGGTATGATAAATTCATTTTGTATCATTCAATATAGGTAATATATACTTTACTGTTTAAATATAACAACGTTTTCAATATATTATTTATTATTGTATGTATTATGTTATTTTATGCCTTTACTAATAATTGTTTTTTTCTGTTTCCCAAAAAATAAAATAGCTTTGCCCAGAAAATGCTGAAGATTTTATAGAATATTTAATGGAAGTTGGTCGACTAGATGAAGCAGCTGTTCGTTTGGCCCAGTTAGTTAATAATGACAATTTTACATCTAGAAAAGTAAGTACAATATATCATAATTTGTCGTATAATATCTGTATAACATAAGTATATGTATTGGACTTTGTAAAAAAACAGTGTGATGATTCCTTTTTATTTTTTACTTAAAAAGCGTTCATGATTGATTTTATGAAAATATTATTCTTTTTATTACAATGTTTGTTTTTTTTTATTTATTTATAGGGGAAATCTAATTATATGCTTTGGGCTGAACTATGTACCATCATTTCAAAAAATCCAAAAGAAATTAGATCTCTTGATGTTGATGCTATAATGAGAAGTGCATTAAGGAGGTATACAGATCAAATTGGTAGTCTATGGACAAGTTTAGCTGATTATTATGTTCGATCTGGTTTATTTGAAAGAGTAAGTTTCATTTTCATACTGTGATACAATTTATAATTTATACTTGTGTACTAAAATGAACATGTTTTTTTATTGCTTATTTACTTATTTTTTTTTGAAAATTTTAGGCTCGTGATATTTATGAAGAAGGAATTCGAAGTGTGACTACAGTTAGAGATTTTTCACAAATTTTTGATGCATACGCTCAATTTGAAGAAGTTTCTCTATCAAAATTAATGGAAGATGAAGAGACGGATGACCTAGTAATTGAAATGCGTTTAGCCCGGTTAGAATATATGATGGAAAGGAGACCTTTATTATTAAATTCTGTACTACTGAGACAAAATCCACATAATGTAAATGAATGGTTAAAGAGAGTAGAACTATTAAAAGATAAACCAAATGAGGTAATGAAATTACAAATTAAGTTATAATGAAATATGAAATATTATGTATGTCTTACACTTTTTATTGAATATAAATTTTGTCCTTTTTTTTGCTCATGATTTTGTTTTATTTATACATATTATACAGGTAATTTCAACATTTACGGAAGGTGTACAAACAGTTGATCCAAAACAAGCTGTCGGGAAATTAAATGCATTATGGGTTGCTTTTGCCAAATTTTATGAAGAAGCTGGTCAACTTGATGATGCTAGAATTATTTTTGACAAAGCAACAAAAGTTCCATATTTAAAAGTTGATGATTTAGCACATGTTTGGTGTGAATGGGCAGAAATGGAATTAAGGCACAAGTAAGAATTCTTTTATATTTGAGATATATATTTTATACAATACAAATTATAATATGCATATTGTTGTTGTTGATTTATTTTTATTGTTTGTATACATAATATGTTGATGTGTCGTATATTTATATTTTATAAGTACATCTTAAAATAAATAAATAATTTTTTTTATCTTTCATGATTTACAGGAATCATACTGAAGCATTGAAATTAATGTATACTGCTACTACTCCACCAACTGGAACTAAAGTTGCATATACAGATGAAACAGCAACTGTACAAGCTCGTCTATATAAAAATTTAAAATTATGGTCATTTTATGCAGATTTAGAAGAATCATTTGGAACATTTAAAACTTGTAAAGCTGTATATGATAGAATTATTGACTTGAAAATTGCAACCCCTCAAATTATTATGAATTATGGACTATTTTTAGAAGAAAATAATTATTTTGAAGAAGCATTCAAAGCATATGAAAAAGGAATTTCATTATTTAAATGGCCACATGTTTATGATTTATGGAATACTTACTTATCCAAATTTTTTGAACGTTATGGTGGTGATAAAATTGAGAGAGCAAGAGATCTTTTTGAACAATGTTTAGATACTTGTCCACCACAATTTGCTAAAAATTTCTATTTACTCTATGCAAAACTTGAAGAAAAACATGGTGGTGCTAGGAGATCTATGAATATTTATGAAAAAGCTACAAAAGCTGTTGATAAAAAAGATCAATACCAGGTAAAAAAAAATATATGTTTATTTTATTTTATGATAATATTAATCTTAATATTTACAAATATTTTTTTGTATTTCTGTATATATATATCCTAAATGTTCTTATATACATGATTTGAATTTTTGTTTATTGTAGATGTTTAACATTTATATACAAAAAGCTGCTGCCTTATATGGAGTTACCAAAACTCGTCCAATTTTTGAATCCGCAATGGAAACTTTAGGTGATTCTGATTCTCGTCAAATGGGAATTCGATTTGCTGAATTAGAAACTAAATTAGGAGAAATTGATCGTGCAAGAGCAATCTATGCTCATACTTCACAAATATGTGATCCTCGAGTATGTTTTTCTAATTTTACATAATATATAATATTTAATATTACCTTAATAAAGTAAAATAATTCTCCGCTTTAAAAAGTACATGGTATTTTAAACTATATTTTATAATACATTTTTTAACTTTTTATCTTTTTTAGGTTTCACAAGAATTTTGGGCTGCTTGGAAAGATTTTGAAGTACGTCATGGGAATGAAGATACAATTCGTGAAATGCTTCGAGTTAAGAGATCCATTCAAGCCATGTATAATACCCAATTTACTGCTCATCTCATTGCCCAACAAACTCAACAAGGAAAACGAGCAGATCAATCCTTAATTAATCAATTAGAAGAAAGTCAAAATGCAGAAATTGCTGCAACTTCTTCATCCATTTCTGTTCCAGCTGAAAATCTTATTAAACCTCCACCACCTAAAAGAGCTGATCAAGTTTCATTTGTTCGAGGTGATACTCTTTTACAACCACAACAAGGTGAGGAAAAAGTTGCTAATCCTGATGAAATTAGTTTAGATGAAGATGAAGAAGAAGAAGGAGATGAAGAAGAAGGAGAAGAAGAAAATGTAGAAGTAGAAAAAGTTCAAGTTCCATCTGAAGTTTTTGGATCATTAAAACCAACTGACCAAGCAGATGAAGAAGATGATGATGGTTGATTGTAAGAGCATATGAAAAAAAATTTTATCATTTTTTGTATGGTTATAATTATAATAATAATAATAGTGTCAGGTAATTCATTCTAACAAAACAAATCAAATCTATCAAGGACTGTCTGTAAATATTTACACATATATGTTATAATATGGTAAGGAATGATATACATGTATGAATAGTGTTTGTATGGTGAGTCTACATATTACATATTGTAATATTCAAATCATATGTATATTAATAATAGTTATGTGAATTCTTCATGTTTTAAATCCTAAATACTGAGATATGTATATACTATGTATGCATATATATATACATACCTAACTTTAGAGAATTTGAAGTATTTATGTAAACAGTTTGTATGCAATTATTATTGTTATTATTTTTATCTTGATTCCGTGCATTTTAGAGAGAGAGAGGGAATCCGAGACGACAATTTATGGATTGGTTTTTTTCTTGTAACAATAATTTTCTCCGTCGATTTCTCAAGAAATAGTTTTCCAGTATTTTATTAAGGCCTATATAAAATGTGTGGCTGGCTATAAAATTTGTCAACTTTTTTTTTGAAAGAACTTCATAAAAATAATGAAAATTGTTACAAAAAAAAAGCTTCTAACTTGTCATGTCTGACTTGTATTCATGAAATATGTGTATTGTATGTTGTATAAGAAATTATTTTTTATTTCAATACCAAAAATGAATAAAAAATTTAAATTATTCATTAATTTCAACATATAACTAAACACGTGTGATACAATTTGTTATTAGTTTGAATAGATTGCATGTAGTATTTATTTGCCAAAGTAGCACATGTATATATATATACATACACACGTACAAAAGAGAAAGCATAAAATACGTCTTTTTTTGCGGACAGATATATAATAAAACATATTTTTCGAAATTTCTTAAGTATAGATACTCATATGAAAATAAAAATCAATGTAAACTTATTTAAAATTTAATTTGTTTTATTATTTTTTTTAAAATTTCCATTTATTACACATTAAATATTGTAGGTTTTAGAGATCTCTCTATTTTATATTGGGAATTATAAGTACGCAATTCTTATATGTACTTGCTACACATATCATACATAATAAAAGTCCATAAGTGTGTACATAATATATATAAGCAAGGTGTGCAAAAAGGAAGAGAGAAAACCTGTTTTCCATAATATAAACTTTTAATATTATGATGATACAGTCTTAGTATAATGTGAAAAATATTATAAGATATAATTCTCTTATCTCATAAGTAAAATGTATAATAATAATATGTGCATAAGTAGCTCATTATATTATACGTGTGTGTTTCCTTATGTACGTATAATATATATATGTAATGCAGTTACAACAGTAGTTTTTCACTCCAAATGTTTTATTCCTGTCAAAAATGTTTTTTTTTTCAGAAAATAAGTATATATTGAGAAAAAAGAGAGCTAAAATACTTTGATTCTTTTATTCACTCCAGTAAAGAAAAAAGTATATTTTATAGGAAAAAAATTAATTATTTAATGAATTAAATGAGGGAAAACATTTTATAAAGGAATATGAATGAAATTATAAATTGAATTAAATATGTGTAGCATATGAAAAAGAAATCTCTCTCATGACACTTTTACAATACTGTAATGTGTACAACTTTGATTCTAATATTATGCATAATAATAATATTATGATATAGGGGTATTTCCCTAAAAAGATACATGCATATTATTACTTATGAAAAGAATTTCCGTTCTAATGTATCGTCAGCGATGCTGAGCAAAGTCCCGTCACCTAAAAAGCTGACACAATTCAAGAATTACCAACTTTAACATTTAAGTAAAATTTCTTTTAATATTTTTAAAAAAAGATGGTTTAAATATTAAAATTCTTAAAGAACCTAGTCATAATATAATGTTCATAAATATGTACTGAGTTTAATTAATTTTACTCAACCAGATTTCACATAATATAATCAAAACAAAGCCAGTTTCAAAGAGTCACTGATGATATTTTTTTCATCACGATCCCGCTTTGCATCCTTTAGTTCCATTATAGGGAAATTTGAAATGAAAAGATTGTTTTGAAATTGTGAAAACATAATATTAAAAAAACTCAAATTAAATGGTTTTTGTGGACTTTTTAGTTCTTAAATAGTTAGTAACAATGATAATTAGACTAATTAAAGTTCATTATCTCATCGCAATATTGTTTTTATTAAAATAGTGTACAAAATAATAATACAATACGCAAAAGTGAAAACTAAAACTTTTACCAGTAAGTTCTCAGATTCTTCTTTGTATCTATATTTTTTATAAGAGATTAATTAAATATATAATGTGATCAAAATTAAAAAGAAGAATTTAGCTCGTGAATACATATAAATTATGATAATCATTTGTTTTATCTAACGTACTCATAATTTTTTGTATAAATATAGTCTTGTCGAGCAAGGAGATATGGCAGACAATGGCCAACGACTCCTTGATGTGATCGAGTGAGTGTGTTTTTCTTTTTGACACAATTAAAAATTTGTTTAAAATCAACTTACTTTTAATCATATTTAAGTCTTATAAATGATGCTTGTATAGTTTATGAATAATTGTGTATAGACGTGTCGAAATCTATGTATAAACTACATCCACACTTTAAATAGATACAAAACATGTGATTGATTGACAATTTCAGAGCATGCTATTTCTGTCCCTCTCTATCTCTGTATATATATGTATATATGTGTGTATGTCACTTTTGTTTATGTTTACATTTTGTCCCATGTTTTTATTATTATTATCCAAAGAAGTTTACTTTAATGTAAAACATCTACAGTCAAATTTTACTAATTTTTTTGTTATTGTTTCTAACATTTACCTTTTTCATATTATTACTTCAGTGTTTGATATTCTGTATTTCCAGTAAATGGATTTTTAGTATATATCTATTCTATTATACCATTAAAAGTGTGTTTTGACTTAACGTCAATGAAATCTATTTAGTATATCAAAAATTTTTAAATGTTTTGACATTTCTACTTATTATTAGTATTTAAATAAATATATTTTTGTCCTTTTTTTACGTGTTTACTCTCATATATGTTAATGTTACACATGATATAATATATTTTTTAAAAACTTACTGTTGTTTTTCATTTCCTTTTTTTTCTGTGTACACATAATATAAGTATATGTTATACATTATATTATATTGAGTATAGAGTATATATTAAGTACTTATTGTATTTTGTCTTGTTGTTGTGCAAAAAAAGTTCTAATGCATGTTTTTTTTTCTTTTTTTTCCTCTCCCCTAAAAAATATTTATTTGATCCAGTGATGTCTTTTCTAGTGACCCAAATGCTCTAGAAACATTTTTGGGTGGATTGACAAGCCATTCAGACCTTCTACCAATACCCACAAGTGTAGGAGGAGGAAATAGTGGAAATAATAGAGGAACGGAGTCTGTTGAGACTGTTGTGGCCTCATTAGCACATTCGTAATAATATATTTATTATATTATAGACATGTTATATTTCAAATTTATACATAAAGATATTTTCTTAATAATTATTGTCATGTTTTTTTTCTTTAACTTGTTTTTTTTTTTTTAAATTTCAATCATAAAATCATAATAATTTAAATTCATTTTTTAGGTTGGCTACTGATTATGAAGTGGATTCACCAAATGATACACTTTTTGACACACTTGAAAGTTCATCAAATACTTTGACAGATATTTCTCAGTCATACGTTCCGTCAGATTTTGATAATTCTCATGTTTATACTCTCAGTAATGGATTATCTCATCAAAATCACCATCATTTGGATCATCACCATCATCAGCAGCAACAACAACAACATGAACTCTCGACCACTACCACTACGGGACAAATTGTGAACTCTAATAATAATAATAATAATAGTAATAATAGTAGTAATAGTGTTGATGGTTGTGTTGAAAATAATGGAGGTAGTATAAATGTTGAAGTATTAGTAAATTCAACTTTACAACAACAATATGGTCATTCTGTCTGTGATTCTACTTCCTCTTTCGTCCAAAATTCTCAACAACAACAACAACAAATTCCAACTACAACTGTTTCTTCTCAACCAAATAATAATAATTCGGCAGCATCAAATTCTTTTATTACCAATAACAATATTATTAATAGTAATACTAATCATCAACCATTATCAACAACAACTACAACAAGCTTTAGTCATATGACCGACCTCCAGACTACTCAACCACAGGAACAACAACAACAACCTAGTCTTTCTTCAACTATTAGTAGTAGTAGTAATACTAGTATTGTTAATGATAATAGTAATAATTGTAGTAATACAGTGACGACGTTGTCAACAACAACGAATTCTTCTACTACTTCTTCTTCTTCAACATCATCATCATTATCTTCAAATTTGATCTCAACCAGTGCAAGCAACTCCAGTAGTATTATTATTAATAATAATAATAATACAAACAATAGGACTACAAATAATAATAGAGTTACAAATAAAAATAATAATAATAATAATGTGGTTAATACTACTAGTGCTATTTCTACAATAAATAATAATACTATTACTACTTTATCTAATACATCACAACCTCCACCATCATCATCATCATCATCAACAATAACAACTATGAGAACAATAATGAATAATAATAATAATAGTTATCATCCTGTTAGTACAAATATAACATCTACTACAGGAAGTATAAGTACTTTTTCTATTCAAAATCAATTACAACAACAACAACAAATTAAACAAGAAATATCTGCTCAAAATATATGTGGTGTTTTAAATAGTAATAATACTGTGAATAGTTCTAGTAATAATAATATTAGTCTTCAAATTCAACCTCAACAACAACAGTTTATAGTTAGTGCTGCAGGACAAAATCATATTAATCATCTAGTTTCACATCAGGGACAAACTGTTAGTTTATCAAATATGACAATGGGTCAACATTTAATGACAACAAATTCTACTACTGGAGGACTAATATCAAGTGTGATTGGTAGTGGTGGAACAGGTGGAACAACTGGAACTGTACAAATCCAATGTGCACCTGGTCAACCTCAACAATATATTACAATTGAACAACCTACTCATCAAACTTTAATTACTGGTAATGTTGGTGGTACATTTGGTACAATACAACTTGCCACAGCTGGTAATGGTACACCAACGTATGCAGTTTTACCCTCGGGTCCACAATTATTTTCTAATGCACTAGTTCAACCTCAACAATTATCTACTTTAAAAAACTCATCAGGACAAACATTCTTTCAAACATCAACAGGATCTATTTTAGCTGCTAATACGATTCAAGGATTAACACAGAATGTACAAAATATTCAAAATATTCAAAATATACCTACAATCAGAGCAAAGCAACCACAATTACTTCCAAAACCAGCTACTATAAATACTATTACTAATTTAACTTCTCCATCAACAAATCCAAATTCTTTAATTAGTAACAATAATAATTTGACCAATATAAGTAATAATAATACTATAACAATTAATAATTTATCATCCAATACTAGTGATAATAATAATATTAGTAGTAATAACGTCAATAGTAGTACTAATAATAATACTTCAACAACTCTTGGAGTAGTTTCAACTTCTGATCATCATTCAGGTAAGATTAAATTTTTATATATATCTCAATTTTGTTGGTTATGTTTTGAATACCTAAAAAAAATCATTACAGGAATATTATTATGATGATGATGTATAATATACTTTATGTATATATGTTATATGTAGTAAATATGTATGAATACTTTGTTTACAATATTATATAGTTGTTGAAAAATCAAATGTGAAATTTTATACAAATATTATTTATTCTTATTTATCCTTTATACAGTTCAGCAACAATGTGTAAGTGTTGGACAATTCCTTCAACAGCAACAACAACAAGTTCATCAAGTTCAAACAAATGCTGGCATTAATAGTATTGTTACGTCAATGGGATCAAATGTTAATTTTTCTCAGCCTTCTTTTACAATTGGTAATGCTGCTGGTCTTGGTCAAGTCATGGTTTCTGGTAGTGGTTTCAGTAATGTTAACTCTATGAATTCACCTCACCAAACTCATCTTACAGGAACCATCGTCTTAAATCAGGTACATAATATATATGTGTAGTGTATAATGTATAATGAATACCACAAAAAAAAATCTATAATATAGTATGTATTTTTTTTATGACGTTTGTATTGGGTCATTTATTTATGTAGTTTCATTTTTATCATTACTTTCATATAAATTTATTTTTTATTTTCTTCCTCCTATTTTGTTTTGCTACATGTACCTCTTAATTTCTATTTGTATTTCGAATTTTGCGAAGCGTGATTTTTATACTTTTTATATTTTTATACTTTAATTATTATCTAATTTGAAGGCTTATTCTTGTTTTGACATATCCATATATTTTTTTTCTCTTTTACATTATTCATTTTGTAGAAAAACTATAGAAAAACTATATATATATAAGTACAATTAGTATGTATAATATAATACATTTGTATTGTATTTGAGTCCATTCTTTTCATATTTTGTAGTGCATGGAGTGCTATTTTATTACTTATATAATATCCTGATGCGTATATACTATGTATATATACATTTAAATTTTAGGGCATGATATGATATAGAATATAGATGAGTTTAATTTTAGTTCATTATATTTAGTAGAATTTCGAAATGTTTCTAATCTCTATTAAAATGATTTATTTTACCCGAGAAAATGAAGAAATTTAGTAGCACTTTTGTCTGTCAAAATTGAAATTTGTTCAAACAGTCTTGAATTATTATACATGAAATCAAAAGAAGAAAAGAAACTACATAAGAGTATTATGAAACTGCAATATTCAGTCAAAATTTGTTTATTTATGTATTTGGGGATTAAGTTATACTGGAAAGCAAAAAGCAAAGTTTAGGAATAATTTCTAAACTATCCCCAGTTGTTTCATTGATTTTTTCCCCCTGTATTTCTTTTTATCTTGTTTGTTGTAAGCATTATTATTAATTATTATTTTTTCTTTAATGTTTTATTGTAAAAATGTCTTTTGCTTGTTTTGTTTTATTCTTTAAATATGAAAAATTCCTATATATATATGCAAAAAAACAAAATTCTTTAAAGTCCTTCAGTAATTATTATAGTTATTGTCACAGATCACAATATGTATGATTACAGTACAAAACAAAATTTGTTTCATTATGTGTCAATGTCACATAATATATATATATATCTGTTTCAAATTTCAAATCATTTTGTTTTTTATTTCAAATTCAAAAAGTTTGGACAGCCAGTTCTTGTTCCTACTGGAGCCAGTCAAAATAATGGATTACAGTTAATTTTGAGACAACAAGCACAGCCTCAAATGCTTACAATTCAGGCTCCTGCTGGTACTACAACTTTAGGAAGTACACAGGCAAAACCGATCGTCCGTTATGTGCCTCAAATTCCTCAAGTAAAAAAATATATTATACCATGAATAATGGAGAGACAGTAATATTGAAAAAGCAGTTAATACAAAAGAAAATAATAATATGGAATTTTTGAGTTCAAATAATATGCTAGCATATTATAATATATTATTTGTTTGAAGATTTTTTTTTACATCAAGGATAAGCCAAAAATTAAAAAGAAAAAAAAAATTCTTCAAATCACGCTTCGTATGTACATGTCTAAACTTTTTCAAAATATTGGTATAAAGGGAAATTTAGAGGTTATGTATAAAATGGAAAAAAATGTATAATATAATATATACATGTTCAAAACTAAAAAGGTAGCGTTAAAAAGTAGAAAAGATGTGTATATATTGTATAGTATTATATAAATATTTAATTTCATGTTCCGTATTATTTATTCTATTTTAGAACCAAACAGTACAAATTCAACAAATTCAAACCTCAAATGGTCCTGCTTTTATTGCAAGTTTTAAGCCTCAACCTTCTCAAAATCAATTTGTAACATCACAAATTCAATCCGAACCTGTTCAAACTCAACAAATTCAACAACAACAACCGCAACCTCCGACTACTCCCATAAATGCATCTCAAATTAATACATTACAACAACAAACAATCGGCTCCATAACTCAACATAATCATCAACAACATATTACCATTAAAACTGAAAAGGTAATGTCAGAATTTACATGAAAAAAGTTCTGTTTTCTTTTTATTTATTTATTTTAAATTATGAACTTAAAATATCACACATTTACGAATATACACGTATTTTATATAGTTTACATATATTATACATAGGTGTTACATGTATACATATAAATATGTATACCGAGTCATAATATTTATAATTTAAAATTTAAAACATTTACATGATTAATTATAATGAAGTTATTATTTTTTTTGTTCATTCATCAGTGGTTTTTTTAAAAAAAATCTTGTTATTGTAAATATTTCTTTGTTACTCTTGATAGGGTGAAGTTCAGAATCAAGTAACTTCAAGTGCCATTCCAGATTCATCATCATCCCCAGGACTTACTCCACTTCCTCCTCCACCACCAGTTTGCATTTCTACACCAAAAAAGAAACCATCAAAGAAAAAGAAGAAAGTGACATTAGATTTAGATGAAATTTTAAAACAGTCTGGTATTGGTGATGAAGATTTGCAAGATGATAGTTGTTTTGAAAATTCTTTACCAATGATAGACAATAGTATGGAAACTATAAATGGATTTTCAACTCAACAACCTACAAAATTAAATGGTTGTTTACCAAAACCTCAAAACTTACCTGTTAACATTTTACCCCCACATGTTCATGTTTTAAAACCGAGTATACATCAAACAGGCAATAAAAATAATCGTAATAATAATAATAATGTTACTTGTTCCAGTAATAATAATAATAGTTATACTAACAACAATAGTTTTGGAGGAGCAGGCTCCTCAACTAAAAAACCTTCACCTAAAAAGAGAAAAGCCCCCCCACCACCTCCCGAAATTCAAATTTCAAAACAAATTAAACTACCACCTCCACCTATTTCTACTGTAAGCAGAAAGAGTTCACCCAAAAATAATAATAACATTGTAACTAATATTAATAGTAATAACAATAATAATAATAATAAAAGAAAATCAAATTCTAATAATGTAACAACAGCAAAGAAATCACCATCTACAACAAAATCTCCAATTAATTCATCATATAAAAATAATAATAACAATAATAATAATAATAAAATTACATCGACAACAATTTTACCTTCTTCTACATTACCAACAACCACTCCAGCAAATGTGCCTATGACATCAAATAATAGTAATAATACTCCAACAACAGTCCAAATGAGTAATAACAACAATAATTCTGGATCACAAAGAGTAGTACAGTATAACACAATACAGTTAACTCCACAAAATCAGCAACTACTGAGAAATATTCAAGCTCAAATACAAAGATTAGTTGCTCTTACTTCACGAAATGAAAATGAACAGACTGCTCTCCAAAAATTAATATATTTACAACAACAAGTCATTGCTACTGGAACTCCTGTCATCACTAATCAACTACCAAACGTAAGTATATATTATATTATTCATATATTTTTTAAAGTATTTAGTACAATATAATGGGTAGTAACAAAAAATTATTATTACAAACATACATTTTATATTTTATAGCATAATAATAATAATATATAATCAGCACTTTTATTCTATGCGGATTTTGCACTTGGGAAGAAATAGTTTTAAGAGCTACAGGAATTAATTAAATAGTATTAGCAAGTTATAGATTAGAAGTATATTATTTTTATAGTTTTTGGAATAAGGTGATGGTTTATTCATATACATATATATATATACATATATAAATATTTATATAAAGATTGAGTGATAGGTTAATTTGGATAACTTTCAATATTGGGAAATGGTACTGCTAATTTTTTAATTAAAAAAAATACATATATTTACATACTTTAGGGAGAAACCGGCTTACAGTTTACGTTCGTTTATTTGCTGCTTTTATTTGTTTTAGTAACATTTAATATTGAACAGGCTTAGTTTTAAAATAAAAGCTAAAAGGTGGATTTTTATATGTTATAGATAATTTATGCACCTCTATCATATTTACTTGATTCAACTTTTTGTTTTTGTCTACAATTCAAGAAATAATATATATAAACTAATAATCATAGTAATTTGTTATTGTCATTTACTAAAAGCAATAATACTTCATTTATATATATATATATATATATATACGTGTATACGTAATAAATTTATAAAAATATAAATTAACGTTTCCTTTTGAGAAGTTTTCAATAATTTAAAAAAAAAAACGGGTAGTATATTCTGTAGTTATAATAATACATAGTTGTTTTTTTTTGTTGGAAAATTGAAAATTTTAACACAATGTTATTACTATTATTATATTTATGATTATTTGGTGTTGGTAAATGTATTATGCAGCTGAGCAACGTAGTGACAGTGGCTGGAGCTGCCTCACCATCTTCAAATTTTACTTCACCCGTAATACAATCACCTCAATCTAATAATAATACAAATTCCAATAGTATTTCTCCTTCCATTTCCCCTTCTTCTACTTCTTCTTCTGCCAGCAAGACTCCAACCTCAAGTATAATTACTGGTCAAAATGGTGGTGGTCAAATGGTCAATATTCAGGTTAAAGTCGATGTTAGTGATACTCTCACTAAATCAGCAACAACACCAACTCATAAAGTACAAGCTACAACTTTTAATAATTTAGTAAACAAGGAAAAGACTGATGTTGTCAAAACTCTTTCAACTGATGAAGGAGTAGACAAGGTAAAAATTTATATATATATATACATTTATATACAAGCTCAGAAATATTCAAAAACAAAAGTCTTTCCTTTGATAATGACATTATTATCTCTTAACGTTTTTATTTTTTAATTTCAAAGTAATATTTTCATTTTTTTTTCTGGTTGAATTGTATAGTAGAAACTCAGTTTTTTAAAATAATATTATATCAGTTCTTAATCAAGAAGCTTGATACTTTAATCGATAAAGATTTGATTATTTTTATCAGAGAAAATAAAAGAAGAAAAGTATATCCTTTTTATTTTTTTTTACATATGATGATTTATTTTCAATTTTTGTATAAAAAAACATCTTTTGAGCTATAAATAATTTGTAAGGAAATATTTTTACGAATCTTTAATTCCTTTACACTCTCCGTTCCTCTATGTATTGATTTCTTTTTTTTAATGAGATTGCCTCCTTTAGTTTACAAACTAAGGTTACTTGTAGTAACACTATTATCTATTATACATTATACTTACAAAACTAACTTGTTTTTTTTAGCTTTTGATTTCAATAAGCATGGATTATTCAAATCTATTTATTGAAGTTTTAAAAAATTTATTGCTTTAACCTAAACTATTTTCAATTCATGTTATTTAGTTATTTACATAATTAGTAAGCTTGCCTTTTTAGTTTGACTAGTATCTTTTTAAAAGTATCCATATTATTCTTATAATTTTGTAATTCAGTAAAAATGTGCATTTACTGTGCATGCTTGATTTGCTTCTTGCTTTGGATGCACTACGTAGTAAAAATATAATATGGATACAAATCCTACAGGAAAGCATGATAATTATTATTATACTATGATTTGTTTTCATTCTAGAATGTTTTACTGGAAATCTTCATTTTTTGCATTTAATAATAAATTCTTTTTTTACTATTAAGTTTTGTATCTTATATTATAGCCATGAAATAATTATATAAGATATTACACGAATCGGTCATAGGCTATGTATGACGTTTGACTCGTAGCATACAAAATCATGTAATGTATGTTGAATGAAAAAATTAAAAATTATAGGGAAGCAATGGTACAAATGCCACAACAGTTGTTGTTATAGAGGACACTAAAACTCTGGAGCAACGTCGAGCAGCAGCTAAAGCGGAAGAAGAAGCACGAAATAGATGGAAAAAAGAGCAGTAAGAATAATATATATTTACATCTTAAGTACTATGACATTTCTCATTGATCGAATTCATGTACAATTCATGAATATTCTATATTACTTGTAAGTAATGGCTGTGATTTTTAAGCAATGTTTGTGCATACAATTCTGGTTTTCTAATATAGTAACGTTTGATGTATAAACTTGAACTAAAATATTTGACTTTTTTCTTTCTAGGTTTGAATTTTTATTGAAAAGAGATCAAGACTTTTTTGTGAATCCAGATTACAAAACACCGTTCAGTTCTAAACAGGATGCTGTAGAAAGACTGATGAAATATCACATTGCGCGAGATAGAACTGAAATGGACTTTGATGATTTTGATGCAGAGTTTTCAGATACGGCTGTGAGACTTTTGGATAAATTTTCAAGTATGGTGACAAAGTACAAAACTCTCTTACTCAAAGAGTCGACGGTAAGATATAACATTGTATTATGAATAATATGAGTCTTTATAAAGTCATTTGTCAAATTTATATTTTATATTGTATAAATTTCTTTTTATACTTTCCCCACTTCATATGTGTATTAATATTACATAATTTTTTGTTTGATATAAAAAACCCCATTTTATAATGTAGAAGGAAGTTACTTGTGCGGAACGAGTTATGGTAGAAAGAACGTTTTGTAATGAGGAGAAAGCTAAATTAGAAGAAGATAAACTTTTAATAGCTCGAGGAGAAATTCTAGAACTTCCACCTTGCCCCACGAATTGGCTTCCTAAGTTACGCGAAATGGTTGACAAGGATGTAAAAGAAATGGAACTAAACTCAGTAGTCAATGAACAATTGAGCTCAGCTATTGATTCTATTATTAGTTGTGACGCAAATGATGGTCAAAATAACTATCCAGTACCTGAAGAAGAGAAGGTATGAGAAAATTCTTACATATATACGTATATGTATAAAGTATGAATTTTGAATGAAAAACCTCCATATCATTTTAAACTATTTTAATACTTGTAAAGTTTCCTTTTAAGCTACAAAAATACTACGAATAATAAAATAATTTAGGTAATATAAAAAACTTATATAAATATATATATTTTTTTTCTTTCAGATTGAATATGATGCATTTGGATTACCCACTACGAGTAGTTCTTCTAATTATAATAATTCAGCGGATCTTGATGAAGCAGTTCGGTCGATTTTAGCGTAAAAAAATCAATAATCATCATGGATATATATAAAATAATATAAATTGAGACAAAAATTTTTAAATATATGTTGGAGAGAAATCACTAGAATATATACCGCTATTAGAAATTCTGGTTCTCTCTACAAAGAATAATAATAATAACATAACTATTATCTATTATTATTGGCATTTTTACATCAAGAGGAATTAAAGTTCAAATCAAGTCAAATACGTATGCGCATTGTGACGAAGACGTATGTTTATTATTATATTCTAAGTTTAGATTTTTTTTTTTTAAAAAAAAAAATATAATCGTAATATGACGATGAGTGAAAAAGCTGTCAAGCATATTTAATAATATAGGAAAGGAGACGAAGCTGGACTAGAATGACGATAGAAAAACAAATTTTGACAATTACGACTGTTCATAAAATATATATATTATGATTTAGTTCAACTTTTCACAGACTGTTGTTTTTGTCCTGTTGAATGATGGAGTAACAATTTTAACTTATATATGCTACTAATTTTTGAAATTTTTAACCAGACCATTGTGTGATAGAATAATAATAATATTCAATAGAGTTTATACTCCTTTAAAAACTTTTCATACAACAATAGAGTACCTTTGCAGTTAAGTCTTAAAGTGCTAATTATTATTATTATTATTTATTTAAATATTATTCTTATAATTGTTTCAAACTAAATTCACAACCGTTCTAGTATTAGTGTTTAGCTATATATGTATATATACATTATATATGTTAGAAAATATAAAGATGAAATGAATAATTACATTATTTTAATTTTTTTTATACTATATATATGTGAATTCGTACTATGATATATATATAATATATTGTTATTATTACGTAGATATTATACACATGTCTATGTACTTACGTACTTAACTTGTTATTTATAAACATGTGTAGCTATATATATATATATACATTTTTTGAAGCTACTTCAATAATAATAGTAATATATTTGATTATGATAAAATGTACTATGAATATGTATATAATTAAAATAGATACTGATGATTGATGATTGTGTTTCTGTTATTTATATTGTAATTTAGTGTAATTATTATTAATGATTAAGGTATGATGTTTGTCAGTAATTATAAAATCATCATTGTTGTATAGTTTTTAAGCTTATTTATATGTATTACATATGTATATAGTATATATATTATTATTATTGATTAGATATAGGAATAAATATTGATAATAATGTAATATTGTAGATAGTATTTTAACTATTTTAAAAGGTGATCGCCTCATATAATAATAATAACGTCTTTGAAACACCATTTTATACGACGATTTAATTTAGGAATTCTATACACGGTAATGCTAAGTAACGTAATATTATGATATATTATGAAATATGAAATATACATATATATAATTATATATGAGCAATTTATATAAAAAAAACAAAGATGAAAAAGAGCAAAAGTAAATATATATATATATGATGTAATGATAATATATTATGAAGAATTTTTTCACCTACAACGTCATTAAAATTGTTACGTACACAAAAATATACAAAAGTATACAGTTTTTTTGTTACTGAAATGAAATAAAAACTAATCATAATTACTTAAAAATAAAAAAGACTTTGAATTATATACGCAGTAATATCATATTATTATATTATCAAATCTGTCTCGATAACACTAAATCCGAAAAAGTACCTACACATATTTTACACATTATGGTTTTCGAGAATTGCATATCGTTCATGTTCACATATCGTTCATATTATGATGAAGTTTTTGTTGGTTGTATTATATAAACATGTAAAACATTATGACGCATGAGATTAAAAATCAGAAATCAATCAAATTTATATGCCCAATACTTTTGCATTTTTAAAATTAAAAAAAATTACGTGTAATGCTATTTTATGTAAGCTTAATGATGTGAAAAAAAAATTGAAGATATAATAGACAAAGTTTAAATAAACGAAGCCGAAATGTTTTTTTTTATTAAGTTCATTTCTAGTTTTAATTTGTTTTCTTGTTTCAGTATTAAGAGTTTCGTTTAAAAGTTTCAAAAAAAACACACAAAAAAGTTAAAATATTAATTTCATAGAAATTCAATATGAAAAGATTATATGAGGTGGTTGTTTAGGGACTGGGGGAAGTGTCTATCAGTATACGGTAGGTTTGATGAGGCGTGAAAAGAAATGGTTTGAGAATTTCAATACATATACATTATGTATATATATATATGTAGATTTATGAATTACAAAAATTAGTGGTCCCCTCTTAACAATTCAAATAACAAGTTAAAAGAAGTCGATTCATCGGGTTTTGCCGTCAACATCTCTTTCCCCACCTGTAAAAAAACAAACAAATTATCTATTTAGCTCCATGTTAGAAAGTCGTCAGCACATTTATTAAAGTATCCTTACAGTCAATAGCACTTTGCATGTAAAATTATGTAAATATTTTTTTGTGTGACAAACCTGACAAATCCTTTGTAATTCTGGGATCTTTAGTAGTAATTCACCAAACTACAAAACCAAGTAAAAAAAAGAAATGAGTACTAGTCTTTTATACGTTGTCATTATTATTCATTATATTAAATGTCAATTCAGAAAATTAATCTCTTACTTTTGATGGGGACTCTGGACATCTCGATTGAATAGAAGCTTGTAGACATTGTAAAAGCCTTTCTTGAGATTCACGTACTGAAACATTAACAAACATTTAAAATTATACATAAAGTATAATATATACATGTACACATCAGACAATATCATGTAATGTTCAAAATATTGACACTAATTCGGGTCAGATACTGATTCTGGTTTAAAATAATGTAATATAAATAGTATGTATATGTTACCTTTTTCAGCCTCTTCAAGTGCTTCCAGTCCATCCGAAGACATGAGAATTATTACTTTAAGTGCAGCGTACTCGACAGTATCCAACTTAAGTCGTCTTAAATTATCCGTAAAATGTATCATACGTGTAATGCACTGATTACCTATACACACACACACAAAGAACAGTAAAATAAATATCCAACAAACACAGTGTAGGCATATACATATTATAATAATCAAATAATGTTGAATCTTTAGAGGTACTAGAAAGGTCAAATGTCTTATATTATTCGTAATTTAACTCTATATAATTAATTAATTTGTAATTTTACCCGGAGCATCTCCTTCTTTTAATGTAAGCCTAGAATTAATTCTAATATGGCCGGGTGGCATTGGAATGCTCCGATAGCAGCAAGAAAATAACAACAACTCACACCAAGAGTTAAGTAAAAGTTTTGTTTGGTCATCCACCTATTTTTGAAATTCAATAACAGTATAATAGATTAGTAAAGATGTCTACAATAATGTATGCTGATACAAAACATAATCATTAATAATGATTTAGATCAGTCATTTCAATGAGTAGTAATTACCTGAATATTTTTAAATAAAGGCAAAGCTTTGCACCATTTGACAAGTCTGTACAGCCTTCTATCAGCTGCTTGGCATAATTCTAATTGGTTTTTTAAAAAGACAATTGACATTTTTAATTATAGCATAACCAAAAGATACAAAACAATTGAAAAACATTATTTAGGGGTTTGTTTAGCAAATCTTATGAAATCAGAAAATAATAATGGTCACTATTTTATTTGGATGAATGATGATGTACTAACCTGTTAAATAATCGGCATTTCCAGTACTTTTTGTAGGCTCTTTCATTTCACTTTCATCCCCTTCAGCTGACAAGTGCCATAAAGATTCACACTCGACGATTTCCTGAAGAAAAAATAACACCATTTCTTGTTATTCATTTTATTTTGACTATCTACTAAATATAGTTATATATTTTACACAGTATACTAAATATTTTACATGTGTATTTAATGTATTTCACCTTGAGAAGATGAGGTATCTCCCATGTTGGAGCTTGATGTTGGGGTTGAGACTCTGCTGGAGTTGTTGAAGTTTGAGGAAGAGCATAACTACATGCATACGTAGATCTTCCTCCTCTTGTTCTATCTTCTCTAATTGCTATATTTCAAAGTAAGAAAAAACAAAAAGCTTTCTTATAATAACCATAAATATGATGTACATATCATGTATTAATGTATGAGTACAACAAATATAGTATATTTTTATACAGTATGATAATTCAGAATTCAGAATACCTTCTAATTTCATTCCTACTCGAAGGCACTTGTCAAACCTACAAGCCGGGCATTTTTTACGTGTGGCAATTGCCACGTGGCATTGAGCTCCTCTGAGGCACACGTAATTTTTTCTATTTTGCACTGTTCGTTTAAAAAACCCTTTACATGACTCACAAGAAAAAATTCCATAGTGAAAACCAGAAATTCTGTCACCACAGATAGGACACGGACTATTAAAACAAAATAGAAAATTTTACCATGATGATTAATATTTTTCTTATTTATATATTTTAATTATGGTGATGCTACTAAATATAATTAAAAAATATATACTGGATATACATACAAAGTGTAATAATGATAATAGTAATTACCTGTTGATTAATTGCTGCCTGGATATGCCTTGGGAGCTAAAATTTGTAGAAAGTAATACTTCTTGTTGATCTCCATCTATATTATAATACGGAAACAAATTTTTTACAAATATATATATTAGGAAAGGACAGATTTCTTTCTTTTTTTTGCAAATGAAATTGTGAGCACTAAAACAAAATAGTTTGTAATTTTTAAGAATATCTACTTGTAATTATATGATTGATATATTATTCTTACCATAGTCATCACATTTGTTGACGATTCGGTTATGTGAGAGAAGAGGAGAATCGGACGGAGAGGGTGGCGTTTGTATATCATTATTTGATGAGGAAGAGAAACTTCTTTGAGATGCATCCGAATTATGGCGAGATAGATTGGATGAAGGGGTAGACCAACCAACTGCAGAGTCTGGAGAAGGAGGAGGTATTCGAGGAAAGGAAAGATTCATTGGTGGTTGTTGTTGAAGTTGCGAGAGACCACCATTATTTGACACACTAGTTGTATTATTACTACTAACAACACAAGAAGATGAACTACTACTACTATTGTTTACAATATTACTAGAAATAATACCACTATTACTGTTATTAGTACTGTTATTGTTATTATTGTTTGTTGCTGTGGGTGGTAGACTGGAAGGAAGTTGAGGAGCATTTTGTTGTTGTTGCATCGGAATTTGCATTACTGGTACTCTTTGTTGTTGCTGTTGTTGTTGTTGTTGTGAACTTTGAATCACGTTAACATTTAAAACAGAATTTGCAGCTTGACCTAATGGTCCAGTACTACTCAATTTTATTGAACTATGATTACTATTATTACTACTACTAGTAGTGGTACTACTACAACCACCTTCAAATTCACTCTTATTTGATGTGATTCCATTATTTTTATTATTATTTTGTTGTGGTAATGGTGATGAATGTGTAATATAAAAAGAGTGTGATGGTTTCATTTGTCCTTGCACATTAGGGTTTGAAGATGAGGACGTCGTTGAGGGTGATGATTGCTGTTGTTGTTGGTGATGATGATGTTGTTGTTGTTGTTGATGCTTATGATGAAAATGAGGAGGATGGTGACTACTACTACTAGTACTCGATGTATTTGAAAAGGCACTTGTTGATTTGGGAGAAGGAGATGAAAATTCCACGTCTTCAATCTCCTCCTTGACTACTACTTGTACACTGACATCATTCTCCTGGAAAAAAAAAATTAAAAGTAAATGACAAATTAATTACACATCATATTATTTATGACATTTGCAACAATAATAAAAGTATCAGGTATAAAACATATGTATCATAAAAAATAATGTAGGAATACTGTACAAATCCTCATCATAATAAATAAAAAAAACTATATTGTACACTTTTTATGTGTGTATGTGACCCATCTTCAATGATGCCCTAATATTTATCCTTCAACTTTAATATACAAATCACAATCTAATAACACCATGATACACGATAATGTAAGTAGACACACATGAAAATAAACAATACCAAGTACAATAATACATGTACTATTGTGTACATGTTGTGTATATATACTAGATAAATTCAATATTATCTTGTTCATAACATCTATGTGCTTCTATGTTATGTGTATATACACTGTGTATTCACTGTAAAAGTAAAGCTGTCCACGTATATATATACATAATAATATACATATTATACGGTAGGTAAATATAATTGTCAGACTTGAGATAGACAACATTATTATTATTATTATAAAATACAATAATAAAGTACACAGTCACTTTGGTATACATTCGTAATTTGTAATCTTTACAAAAGAATTTTGAAATATGTAATTATACTGGTACATAACTGATAACGCTACAATATATATATATGCAAAGTGCATTCACCATAGACCAAACTCCCCACATACTTACAGTTCACAGTTCACAGACTATACAAATGACACGGAGACTGAACTTTTTTTTTTACTATCAGCAGATTATCAATGACTTTATCATCAGAACATCTCTACAATCACCTACAAGTTACAACAGTTCCAATATATATGACTAATTTACTGTCATATTCACGTACACTCGGAAGAGTAGAGTTACTTACCCTACGACCTTGAACTTTCTCTTGATGATGATGAGGATGCTGCATCATGGAAAATGCATCAAAACTTTTCAACTTTTAACCATCAATAATATAATAATAGATGATTCGTTTTCGGAAAACAGTGATGGAATCCAGAATCCATTAATATGGCACAAATTAAAGAAATTTATAGATTGATTCACACTCTCCATACTTTGTATACTTGATTATAAATTCAGTTCACATTTAGATTAGATCAGATCAGATCGAAAAATAATCAGTAACTTTTATATTCAAGTAAGACACCTCTCTATGTATATACATATCTGTAATAATACTAATAACGAATATGTTAACACTTGGTCTGAAAAATTTGGATATTAAATATATGCAACTACTAGCAACTTTTAACTAAATCAAATGAACGAAAACTGTACATTTTATTATCCATTTTGTATCCTATGTACTTGTTAAAACTGTAGGCTGTAAAGTGTACAGTGTATCTATATTATACACAATACACACACTACACGCAGTCTTTGCTACATGAACAGACAATACAGCACTAACTATTTAAGTACTGTCTGCATTTGACTATTACTTTTAAATTTTAGGCACAGGGTTTAATCGTTTTTCTCTGCATGATGAATGATAATATAGATGTATATTATATCAATAATAATAATAATACTACGTATAATAGATGCATATATACATACAAGTATATATGTATGATTTGAAAGCAATGAACACGTAGGAATTTGAACTCTACTCGAAACTCTATAACTTAACAACCTTCACATGTAAGTCCTGTATGACGACTGACTTCCTTTTCCTCTCCTGCTTTTCTCTCTACTGTCTACTGTATCTTACAATTAGTAATAACTAATCATTATATTATGTACTACCACACAAGATCTTTTTCCAATTTAACACACGTTGAAATTCCAATGGACAACAAATACAACGTTTGCCTATCAAGCAAAATGAGTTTGAATTTGAGTTAATGACAGAGTTATTACTTGTATGTTTTATGGTCCATACAGAAGACACACAAGTTTCCTATTATATGTCATGCATAATATTTACTCATGGGTATTTAGTATTTAGTACTAGTATTAAGTGTGTACATTGTACATGGATCATGCAGGTGTTTTCAGTGAGGATGCAAGATTAAGAAATGTTAGAATAAAAGACGAACAGGACAGAAAATGACAATAATTGCATGACATAATAATAATATTGACATATAATATGCATGACTTTAACATGCATATTTACTGTACTTCAAGTAAATATTCACTTAATAAAAACAATGTACAAAGCCTGAAAACTGTATGATTATTTTTATACATAGAAAATAAAAAATAAAAATGATCTTGTCAGTCCTTTCACAATTCTGAGGGCGAATGTGTAGAGTGTACAGTAAAATTTTATAGTTTTACAACCTCAAAAATTACGTCATCTAAAGGATACATAGTAGTTCTTACAGCAAATTTCCAGAATAAACAAAAGTAGAATACTGCATGACTACATGCACATCATTTTTTAGAGAACTATATAACATTGTGTACTATAATATATTCAATATAGCTAATCATCACCTAATCATACACACACACACGTATCAATTCGATGGACTATTCACATTTGTCATTTTTTTAAAATTGTATTTCTGATTTTTGTAAAATCAAGAGGTTCCAAAACGAGTAGAATTAAACATTGAACAATTCTCATCATGCATTGTTTTGTGAGTGAAAGTTTGGTAAAAACCAAAAAGTAGCAGGTTACAAAAATATCTGTCTCCATTTTTTTTACAAAATGACGTGCAGGTTTGCAAGAGTATTTACAGCATAATATACTATGAGCACTGAGGACACATGATGTAATGATGTACATACAGAATACAGATATAAAACATTACAACATCAGAAGTGTAGAATACACTCAAGAATTTTGCGTGTCGGTTTATTCATCGGTAATCATCAACATGTAAACAGTAATGATATTCACCTTTAAACGTATAAATCAGTCAATGAATAAAATACGATTTCAAAAAGACATTATTGTTTACTTGCAGTATATTGTGTATTTGTTTTTTTTTCAGCAGTATCATCATTATGCATTAGTTGTTTACTCGGACAAAACTACAAAACAAGATGCACTTGTATCTTTTATCCTTGATTTCGACCTCTACCGTTAATCTAAACTCCACACTTAATTTTATAACAAATGTAAAATGTACTCTATATTGTACTATATTTAGTAAATAACAGTGACATTGTTTCTAGTTTATAAGTGCATGCAACCTCTGCCACTGTTTGAATAACACGTAGCAAGTCTCCTATATATAGATATTTGTTCATCAACTTTTAACACTAACAATAATTAGTTCTATTATATACTGGATACTCGATATTATTGGTTATTTAAAAAGTATATAGATACATTGGATATTGTAGACGAGCATAACAAAATACTTATACAATACTTACAACTTCGGTGTCTGTGAGTTGTCCGTCCCATGACATAGGCCTTGGGTGGTGTTCTTTCCCACCGTTTAATTTTTGGTTTTCCAAAGAGTAACGAGCAATTTCTTCATCGCACTCTGTTTCAATACTGTCATCCATTATGAATTACTTTTACGGGGTTCTGCAATAAAATAATAATAGTAATATCATAATTAATAAAACAATTTGTAAATTATTATACAACATCAATATTAGTATTTAAATGCTAAAAGTTGTTTGTGGTTGAATGTGAATAATAGGGCTGTCCAAAAAAAGGAAAAGTGGAGGAAATCTTTTGGGCTGCGGGTTCTATTGATGCCACTACCTAAGCCAATTATGTACACCAAACTTTAGGAGAATCAGTGAACATTTAGATGGTGCTAGACGAGGTCAAAGGTCAAGTACTTTTTTTTATAAACGTTGAAAAAGTTTTCTTGTGGTTATCAGGATTGGATAAACGAAGGATTTTTATATGTGTTAGCATCCTAAACGGAAATCGGATGGTTTTTACGTTGTATATCACAACATGTCATTTGGCGGGCATTCTGGAAAATTTCGATGAAACAAAGTAGAAAAATCCGGTTTCCGGATTGAAATGAGTGTTGCCAACTGCCAACTGGATTGAATGTTAAATAGCTAAAATAAGGTTCATTGTGATTGTAGTATACTGAAAGTTACAATGATCTGTGAAAAAGTAAGCAAATATGGCGAATTTTTTTAATATTTTAAGTTTGAAAATTCGATTGAAAACAGAATCTTTTTGGAGGGAACCACTTTCCCTTAAAAATCGGAAAAAACTCAAAATGCATGTGCTGAAATCTCTTAAAAACAAAACAAAAGGTAATCAAAAAAAGGCAATGCATGTAGTTTTTGTCAAAACTATATTTTACCCGGGTTTTCAGGTCAGTTTGTATAGACGTGTATATATATAAGTGTACATTGTGCATACCATAATAATATGTATAGTGTATAGTATCCAGGTTTTGAAAGGAAGAGAGGACAACCCATTATCTATACAGCACATAGCATGCGAATATTATATAAACTTGTGTACAGTTGTTTTTGAGAATATTACAAAAGTACATTTATCAGATAGTAGTTTTACTTTTCTTATCATAATCTAGTAGAAACTTGACATGCACACATGTATCTATAATAATAATATCATTTATTTATATATATACATTTTTCATCTTTGAACAACAGAGAAGCTCGTCTCATCCGGATTTATACATAATAGTGATGGATTTATGGACAATCTTTGAATAATTCTTCTCTAAAGCAAAAGTCGGTTCTATTTGGTATTCAGTCTCATTACTACTACCTATATAATATATAATGCATCACAAGTTTCTTTTACGATAAAATCGTACGGCATAAATATATCCCTCGCATGTCTACCTTATAAATTTTACATTTGAAGTAGTTACTTACAAGCGCTCCAAAATATCCTTATGTAACGGGTAACGGGGAAATGTTTTGTGAAACTTTTGCATTTGCCGAGTTATTTATAAGAAGATGACAGCTTCAAATTTGATACATTTCTAATTCCTAGTATGACAAGATGTAATATATGTAAAAGTGAACTAACCCTTTTCACAATTTATTCTTAATTACTCAATTCATTACTAGTTACTGATGTATATATATTGGATATTGGGTATGTTATGTATTATGTATAATATAATATATTATTCTTATCTATCTCTTGAACTCTGAACATTTCACTCTGTTCCCTGTTACGTGTTAGATAGACTACATAATAATATAATATAGAGACGTAAATGTATAATAATATTATATAAATTATTACAAGTATCAAAAATTCATACGTGACTGTATATAAAATTGGAGATGGATACATTGACAATTGACAAGTATTAAACTGACAACATGTGTAGGGATCGAAAATTACTAAATTCATGACTCAAGCTTAAGTCGGCTATATAAAATACTCTATCCTCAGAGTTTTATACACATTACATGATACATTATATAATATATTGTAATGTACAGTACACATGTTACATGCCTTGTACATACTTGTACTTTGACAGCTAAAAGTCAACTATATTCCCCATTCACAAATACCGAATTCAACTTGTACACTAATCGTTAATCCTGTTGATGGAATGTTAAAGGAATGAATAACAAATACGAAATACCCAGTTAAAACTACAACTAATTAGTTAATTACTGTACAAAACTAATTTGTTGATTGATAAATCATTTGTCGTCTCTCATTTTTTCGCTCTCTTCCCCGTTTTTGAATTAATGACCTTGAATTGACTAAACTACGACAAAGGCAAGACACATGATACATAATATATCATCTGTACATAATATATATGTATAATATATTATATAGACATCATCATCATACTACGACGTGCGACATACCATGCAGGTTATATTCGCATCAATTGTACGATACGATATTTTATACGATAAAAGAAGAGAGATAAGAATAAAAGTATTATTATTATAAGTATGTATATTGTATATACATATTATATTATATGATATTTGATATTTAATATAGACATAATACATAATACTACGAAAATGATAACGCACAAACAGTGCACAACATCCTTTTGACCTTTACAAATTCAGCATTTTATCACAAAATGCTTATTATGTAATGT
>JABASP010001198.1:0-32861 GCA_019776565.1 Sminthurinus signatus | reverse complement strand
CTGCGTTAAACATTTTACATACAAAACTACTATCTTTGGTTTTTTTAAATGAATGAACTACGGTCTTGGTGAATACAATGAATATAATCGTTAGATTTTTCATTAGTAAATAAAGCGTCAACTTCCAGCATATTGATAACCTCTTCTTCAACTAATTCCATTTTTTCATGCTTCTTTTGCTTTTGCTGAATCATTGGAATTTTTTTCAATTTCGGCATTTTCATATCTACTGTTTTCAGTTTTTTGGATGGGGTAGCCAAATGTGAACTATAATTTAAATCATTCATCAAGTTAAAATACATGCAAGTTGAAGAAAAAAAATACAAATACAAAGATTCTATAAACCAATAACTATTTACAGCTATATATAACACTAGTATTATTAATTTAAATTAAGTTTCTATTTAATGTTATTAGTTATCAATGATAACTTATCACATCATAAAGATTAAAAATATAAAACATAAATATATATGTTGGGTTTTGAAAATGTATTAAATAAATCAAATATTATAGCATTTGAACTTACTTTATAGAACTCTCCATTTTCCGTTTTTTTGTTTCTTCATCAGGAGAAATTAAAGCCAAACTATAAGTATTTACTATAGATGGAGAAAATATTTGAACTGACTTTTGTCTTGAATTTCTTTTATTACAAGAACTTGATGATGATGAAGATGATGATGAGGAGGATGACGGTGATGTTTCATCTTCGTTTAAATTATTATTATTATTATTATGAGTAATAAGCATTCTGTTTGATGCTGTTGTTGTAGTTGTACTAGTAGGTGATTCAGGTGGTGGAGAAAAATGATTATCACGATGTTTTAAAGCAGTATTCCGACTTCGAAAAATTTCATCACACAAATCACATTCAAACACTGGTTTAATTTTATCTCCAGGAATAATTCCATGATTTTGAACAGAAATCATAGGATTATCTCTACCTGCTTCTTCAATCTTTTGAAGGTGCTTTGTAAATAGTAATTTTGATGTAAATACAAGTCCACATTTACATTGTAAGTGATGACAATTCTTCATATGAGCCTCAAAACGTTGAAGTCCTCCAACAAGTGTTAATTTACATACAGGACATTTATTTGCTATTTTTTGAAATTGAAAAAAATAAATAAAAAATATACACACATTAATTCCATTATAGTTGTTTTTCTTTGTACTTGTTATATGTCAAAGTAAGTCATCATATTTTTTATACTCATAACTCATAACACAAAAAAATAAAAAACTATTATCACTATTATTGAAAGATATTATGTACACACAACATATATATATAATTCATATAACAAAAACTTACCCCATACTTTTGAAGTATTAGATTTTAAATCATTATTATTATTATTGCTGTTTTTGCTACTATTCTCGATCAATGATGAACTAATTTCCTTCTTAGTCATACTACTACTAGTCTTAACATAAACTTGCCCATAATGAAATTTATTATTATTCAGATCCTGTGAAAGTAATTCAACTTTATCTTTCATTCGAGTCTTCAATTTTCCACAATTTTTTTGTTGTTGAGTAGTCTTTGGATAAAAAGGAGGTGGAGATGAATGTTGTTTTTGTTTATCAGTGCTCTTTGGAGTTTTTAAACATGATTTGAGTTTTTGAATCATTTGTTCATTCACACGATCTGGCCTGTACAAAAAAGAAAGAAAGAAAAGACGGTCATAAGTTATGATTTGTAATTTTATTAGCATCAATACTCATAAGTAATAACGTAATGACTTGAAAACCATCATAGAGGTACATATAGTAAGTAATACCATGTACCCTTCAGGTATTCAAGGGAAAAAATACTACATGTGACAGATACATGTTACTTTTAGTAAACAGTGTATAATAGAATTTTTCATACATACATCATACATGTATATAGTATTTCTCCTCATTGAAAAAAAGTACAGTAATACTGATAAATAATAATTATAAGAGTTTCTATCATTTTAAGAAATATATTATAATATTACCTTTGCAGATTCAAATAATACTTATAATAATAATAATAATTCTTACCCATTAATTTCACCTTCATACAAAACTCCAGGAGTTAAAATTTTCCATAAAATATGCTTCATAGCATTATACCATCCGTTGAATAATTCTGAAATATCCTTATCTTGTAGCATACTTTCCAAAATACTTCCTGGTACTAGAGTTAAATCACTAGGAGTATTCATCTTAGTATTATTTGCAGTATTAAAAGTAGTAGTAGTAGTATTATGATTTGTGTTATATACTAAAGTAGAAGAATTGTTGTTATTATGATTATTATTATTATTACTAGTGATATTCATCATACAAGGAACTGTAGAAGAGTTCATAGTAGGAATGCATGAAGAAAAACAAGGCACTGTTGATGTTGATGAAGGCATATTCATATTTGAATGAATGGTATATTGATTTAAACATTGTGGAACAATATTTGATACTGGTACCAGAATATCTTCACTTTCATTATCATAAGATGATGATGAATTTTCAATCTTTGACATGTAATTATTACAATTGCTATTAGATGAAGGCAATGAAGGAAATTTCCGGGTACAATATGGTTTTTTACTGTATGAAGATTGAAATGGTGGTAGTGCTGTAGTTGTTGGTGTTACCCGTTCAGGTTCTATTTTGATTCGTTGTTGTTGTTGATTGTAATAATTTGTCGGAAAATAAAAGTTTGATTGAAATTGTTGATTTTGTTGTTGTTGTTGCTGCTGCTGTTGTTGATTAGTTTGATTGTAATACATTGAGAATTGTTGTTGTTGTTCAATTATGTTACGCCCACCATAATGATAATAATCACTCCTACTATTATTGTTATTAGTAGTAGTATTATTCGTATTAATATTATTGTAATTTGTATAGAGAGTATCAGAACGTTGACAAAATTGACGTGCAATGTTGTAATTATTATTATTAATACTATTTCTATTATAACCGTTAGTATTTAAATATGGTGATGAAGAAGATGGAAGAAGAGGATCCATTCCATAATCTTGTTCTGAAATACTACTACTACTACCAGCAGTAGACATGTAATCAAAATTTGACACTGGCTGTTGTTGTTGCTGCTGCTGCGGTTGTTGGTGATTATTTGATGGGATGAGATAATATGGATTTTGTCTCAATAGCATTTCAAATCGATCAGTAGTATCCATGATAGTCCAGTTTTTTTGTTGTTGTAATTCTAATAATATTAGGATAATATAAAAACAAACATTAATTCAAATACGCACTACATACATATATTATTATGTACTTAATACATATTTTAGTTTGAAGGAAATTATGTAAATACCGTATGATAAAAGATAATCGCTTCTATCAAGACTTTTAACTGTATACTGTATCTGTAATCTGTACAGAGTCTGTACTACAGACTTTTACATCACAGAATTGTGAATTTTTACATATGAATCACACTATTATTAGTTGAATTTTTACAGATAAACTTACAGATAAGAAGTAAAATGGAAAGGAAGAAGACAAAAGGTATATTTTAGTAAACTGTCTAAGTATCTACTTTTTTGTTGATTGTACTAGAAAAACTGAGAATTCTTCAACTGGTTCAAAATTCAAAAAAACACACAAAAAACTTCTTCAGTGTTCGAATATAATAAAAACTGGAAACAAGACAAGACAAGGAAATTATGATAAGTACTTAAATGGTAAAATACAAAAGTCTAGATATATTATACAGAATATTATGGTATGTAAATGTCCTACAAACTAATATTATGCATTTTGCAGTATAGAATTCATAACAGTTACATGCATATTTTAAAATACACTATGTCATGCAAAAAATGTGTACAGTGCATAAAATATAAATTCTGCAACAATAAAAAATAGACTTTTAAAAGAATTCAAAGAATGATTATTTCTATTATACAGCTATTATTAGTAAATAATTACTATATATTATTATTTATTATAGTGCAAAAAGAGTATAATTTAACATGAATAATTTGGAGAGCATAAAAAACGTATAAGAAAATATAGCAAAACTAAATATATATATGTAAAAATCTTCAAATCCTTCAAACGTTTTATACTACGTATAATTACATAATTATATTATTTTTGCAATATGCACATGAATCTCTCAATATTTAAATATTTATTATTATTCAATGAATAATATTATGCCCTATATTCCTAGTTTTTTTTGTACATATATTTAAAGTTTTTTTTTGTGACCCATATCATATTTTATTATTTGTAGGTCAAAAAACTCTCTATTATACTGTGTCGAAAAAAATATGTGCAAAATGCAAAAGTACATGACTTTTTTTATTTGTCAAAATTTGACATTTGGTTTGACATGAATCATGCCACTCATTATATATATGTATACATACGTATGTACATGCATGTATAGACATGTATAAATAAATACGCACATAATTACATAATACATAATATATTATACAAAAGACATAAATACGAAAATGACGGATATATCATAATATATTATATTGTACACATGTGATATTAATCACTTTTTTAATAAAGGTCATAGGTTACAATAAATATAAAAGTATGTTTTTAATTTAAGTATAAAAGATAAAAGATTTTACCTTTGAATAACGATTGTTCTTCTGTTCCAAAGTTCCAAGTTCCAAACCTTTCTTCCCATTTAAATTTTAAATACACATTTTGATAACAACATATTTTATTGCAAAAAAAGTTAACTAACTCAAATATGGTGAAAAATATAATTATTAGTACTAAATTATTGATAATGTGTGTCGATTGTTCAGATGTTGCTTGTTTAAAGTTTAAAGTGTATATTTTGTGTTTCAAGTTGTATAATATAATGACTGTGTCTACAGTGTAGACTCTACACTGTAGTTGAGAGAGAGCTGTAAAAACGTATAGAATATTTTAATAAACTACGAAGGATTATGCATTACGCATAATTTGTTTAAAAAAAGTACTACTTACATAAATCAATGCAATCACTGAAATAATTATAATTTGTTTGAGAATTGAGAGCAGGTCAACTTTTTTCTGCACTCTGCACTCGAGAAAAAAAAACGAACTGAAATGAATTTTGATAAAGACCGGGCTTTCGACACTGATGGAGATTTATTTTTATTTTCAACAATGCTAAAAAAAAGTGTAAACTAATTGTTTTATTGGTTTCATCGTAAAAATTGTAATAATATACAAAGAAAACAATCAAGAGATCATTTTAATTACATATTTAAATACCTCGTGGATGGTTTAATTTTATAAGTAGTAGTACTACTATTGTTATTAGTACTTGATTTTGTTTTACTGTAGTCAAAATGTTTAAATTGTTCTGGTAAAGGTGACGGCCGTCTCTCATCATTGTCATTATGAGTATTATTATTATTATTACTATTACTGCCATTATTATTATTATTATTATTATTATGGTTCTCTTTTCCTTTTTTATATTTATGTTTTCTAATAACAATTGAATTATTTTCAACTTCATTGTGTTTATTTTTTGTAGTACTAATACTATTGTTATCATTTCTTTTATTATTGTTTTCATTATAGGACGGTAGTGCCTGTACAGGATGTACTATTGTTTTGTCCAGGAGTACTGTCGTTGTCATCAAACACTGCTCATAGTCATGTCTTTTCTTGGATATCAAGTTGTAAGGATTTTTTTTCTTTCTTATAGTTGATGAATTAGTATTATTATCATTCTTATTACTCTCTTTTACTGTATCATTTTTACTATCCATTTTACGATCACCAAAACTATCAATTTCTTTTTTCTCTTCTTCCTTATTTTCAGTGTACGTTGTTATCATGTTCTGTTGTTGCTGCTTCTGTTGCTGCTGCTGGAGAAATGCAACCTCATTCAATTTTTCCAGTAATTGGGACTTTTCATCTGTGGTATGATGTGTATTCAACTTTTCATTTTGTATTCTAGCTACATTATTATTATTATTATTATTGTTGTTGTTATCCTGTTGTGTAGTTTCCGTTCTCTGTTCCTTTTCTAAATCTTTACTATAGTCATAATGACCAGCATTTACAATGTCATATGGGAATTTTGTATTGTTATTAGTATTAGAAATATTAGAAATACCAACACCCATATTGTCAACTAACTCTGGATAACTAGCAGTGTCTGAATCATCATTATCATTTATACTAGAATAATGATGATGTTGACGTTGGCAATGTTGATCATTTAGATCATATTTTCCTGGTCCTGGTCTTTCTGAATAGTAATTGTAATCATTGTAGCCATTTGAATCATGTCTATTTGAATGTCTTAAAATTTCATTTAGTTGCATTAATCGTTCATCACTTTCGGAATAGAAGGAATGTTTATGAGAACGGGATGAAATCCCAGCAGTCGGCGAGTCAAGTACATCCAATTTATCCTCATGATGACGATGATGATTATGATGATAATGACGGTTTTTCTTTGAAGTTTCATATTTTTCTATAAATTCTTTTGAATCTAATTCATTTTCAATTTCAACATTGTACACAAAACGATTATAGGGTTGTCGACTACTAGCAGAAGATGCATGGAATGTATTGTTATTTGATCTATGTGACTCTTGTTGATTTCCACCTCTTCTGGATGACGGTGGCTGTTGTTGACTGTTCTGATTCTGATTAGTAGTATATGAGTATGGAGGTGGATTTCTATTGTTATAATAATTTTGGGAATGAGAATTTGAATTATCCTGATGATTATTATATGGATCAATAATTGGAAATCTATGAGTATTAGCTACACTAATATTTTGATGATATGGTGATGGATTTTGAGTATTTTGAGGTAAAGGGGGAGGAGGTGGCGGTTGATGATGAGATGAAAATCCGAAATGTGGTGGAGGTTGTGGTGGTGGTGGCTGTTGTGATACTGAAAATCCTGAATTTTCTGTTGGATCATGATGTTGTTGTAAATCTAAAGGACTTGGAGAATAAGGTAATGGAGCATTTAAATAATTTCCTGGATTATAACTAGTTGGATAAGTTATTGGTGGTTGTTGTTGTTCTTGTGACGTAGTTCCTGGATGTAATGATGATGTATTGTGAGTAGTATTTTTATGAGTGTCAGTAAAATTTCCTCTCCCAAATGTTGTCGGACTTTGTGGTCTTCCAATTGAATGAGCTATAAATAAAATACTTGTGTAAATTCATCTTATTGTGTATTTCTGTACATAATATGTAATAATATGTAATACATGTGACCAATGTTGCAACAACTCAACTCAAAGTCAACTCAATTCAACTCAAATTCAACTCAACTCAATGTGAATTGAGTTGAATTTGAGTTGAGTTGGAATTCAACTCAAAAAATTTGAGTTGAGTTGAATTGAGTTGATTTGAGTTAAAAAAATTTTTGAGTTGAATTGAGTTGAGTTGGGGAACCAACTCAAAAAAATTGAGTTGAATTGAGTTGAATTGAAACCCCAGGTTGCAACATTGCATGTGACATGTGACAATCTAACAATAATATCACATGAAGTATATACTTAAAATTCTTGCCTAAATTATTACCTGTATTATTATTATTGTTATTATTCCCACTATTTGAATTCATAGTTTTTCTTGAGTTACTCTCATATCGAGGGTCATTTGTGGGAATACTATTACTAGAAAAAGGAATCCTTCTGTTTTTCTCTGCAAGTTCTGTGGTCTCTTGACTTAACTGACTCTCATATCTTTCTCTTTTCCATCCAAAATTTTCATAGTCCTCTTCTTCTAATCCTTGAATTGGTCGTGATCCAGAGTAATTTTGAGATGGATTATTCTTATAAGGTGAGGATTTTGATGCACCCGGGGATGACGATATTCCACTTTTATATGGATTCAAGTCTCCTCTCTTTAATCCAGGTTTGGAACCTCTTTTAGATGATGATGGTGCATTCTCTATTTGAACTTGATAATGTTCTGTTTCATTAATGTAACGATCCGCTCGTTTCAATTTATAAGTTCGAGAATGACGGGGCATATGATTATTTTTCAGTACTACATTTGGAATATTATTATTTGGAACTGGAGGAGGAATTCCTGGAGGAGGAACTCCTGGTGAATTCTGTTCATATTGTTTTTTCACTGAAAAACTTTCTCTACTAATTCTGTACTGAGGTGCGGGTTGATATAATCTTGGTGCTTGTGAACGATACTGTTGTTGATTAGTGAAGTTGTGCCCCGAACCGGAGTGAGAAGGATCAATAAAAGGAGGATTGGGCAGGGAATTTTGATTAATAATTTTCTTTCTAGTAGAGGAATTATCGCTAAACATTTTCAATTTATGTTTGGTTATTACTGAGCTCCGCTCCTTTTCTTTCTTGAGCTTCTTATGGTCACGAGCGTGTTTTTTCATTTGCATTAATTCTTTCTAAGATCAAACAGTGACAGCTTTTCATTTCTTTTCCTCCGTCCTAATGTTTCTGCTACGTCACTCGTTGTTCTTTACTCTTTCTTTCAGCCTCCTGTTTGTAAAACAAATATTACAATTTATCATATTATAGACTCGTATTTTTTCTTGATTACAGACAAAAGACAAAAACTACGTTTTCAATTATTAGATCATACTCGTAAATATTTGATGGTTCAAGTAACTTCTTTGGATAAAAGTACTTGAAATTGATTTTCTCCTCGCCACCTGTACGGTACTTGATATTCCATCACCATCCTCTCCTTATTCTACTTGTTTTAAGACTTCAATGTTCCATAAAAAAGACATTAGTAGAAAATTATTGTGTAGTGTGTGCGTTCAATGTGTTTTATACTTGTCAATTTTGTGACCGAATATATGATATGAGATATGAGATTGCAAATTGTATTGTGCTCTTTCTTCTCATTCTATACGATTTATTATATTAGTTCCATATTCCATAGCCAATAGTAATTGTATTTACAATAATTTGAGCTTGCATTTCGCCTTCATTGTAGTTTTCGAATTTCAGATTCCAGATTCCAGATAGTTAACAGATTGAGGATTGAGTTGTCGCCTTCTTCAATTTTTAGTATTATGCATTATGCAGACTGAAGACTAAAAAACCCCGTACCTATTTGCAGTATTCAGTAATATACTGAATTTCAAAAACTTTTAATTTTTTGAAGGAGTAGAGTGTATATAGTGTATAGAGTGCATGTGGAGCGCCTTAAATAGCAGACTTTTTACATTTCCTGTTTCCTGTTATAAAAGTTAGGAATTAGGAACTTCAATTAAAGGGAATTTGTAAAATATCCAAGACAACACGGTTTAAATTGTGTTATTCGAACAAACGTTTTATATATACGCTTGAATCTTGAATACTTTTGAGGTCCATCTATACATAATATGTTGCTTTTGAGCTCCGAAGTAAATTTTTACTCTAAATCATCATCCAGAAACTTAAAGATTAATATATGTAGCATATACAGCGTGATCTGAGATCTGAGTAGTATTAATTATGTTGGATTCATACAATATGCATAGATTTTATACATATTACATATTATAATGTGATGAATTGTTTTGTTTAGTGAGGATTTCATGAATACTATAGAATAATGAATATACGAGCAGCCGACTGCTGCATTTTCCCCCATGTGTAAGTAGTAAGTAATCTGACATTGCACCAGGTTTTTCCTACGTTATCATTCCTACTACTTGTGTAATACAGTGACATCAGGAAAAGTTTTACACAATCAAAACTAATGTACTCTGAGCTCTGAATCCTCTAGCTAAAGTTAGCAAAGAATCTGAAAGTGCAGTTAAATGTAAGACTACGAAAGGAACAAGTGCATAAAAGTACTTTTTCAATGTAATCAGTAATCAGTCATCATAATAATCAGACATAGGCATGACTTTCAAACGACAACTAATTGTCTTGGTTCTTCCTGCTCATTATAAAACTGATAAAACCATTTCTTACTGAAATCCTGTAGTATCAATGTATCTAGTAAAGTGTATTTTTATTAATAATAATGACTACAGTCGTCAGTCAATGATGTATTATGTATGCTATGCATATGTCATATATGTATGAGTCCATGTATTATGTGTTATGTGTATATGACTGTTATTCGTTATTCGGTTTTTAAAGGGCTCATTACATTATAGTAAAACCAATATTATATTATATAGGTAGGATTTAAACACTGCAAGTTACACGCTACACGTGATAAATATTATACTATTATAGATACGTAATACGTACGCATACAACTTTCAATACGAAATGAAATAAAAAGAAGCATTATTATTTATTGTGTTGTCCATGATGTGAAACTGAAGTAAAAGTAAGTAAAAGGTGAAGAAGATCAATGATCAGGTTTCCCCAATTACCTACTTGTGTGCTTTTTATAATTGCTTCAAATACTCATCATTGTTACAAATGGAGAATGTACTTAGCTAAATATTATGGAATTATTATAGAGAGAGAGAGAGAGTACTTATTTTATGTCACTTGAATGTTCTATGACGCATGCTATACTAGAATCTAGAATGCCAAGAAATTACAGTGTGACAATTATATAGGTGAAATGTTTTTAAAAATCAGGTTAGATTATAGATTACATAATGCAAAACGGCATGTTGTATCATAATTTGTGACGAACGTGAGCGTGAGAGACAAAAAGAGAGAGGAAAATCCTCTTTACTTACATGATGTACAATGTACATAGTGCATAGTATAATATCATGTAAATTTACAATACATGGATATAGCACATGGATATGGTTGATTTTGCACAAGGAAAGTACAAGGGCAATGTACATTATATCAAATCAACATAATAGTTTCATCATTAACTACGTTCAGCGGTTTGTTTTAAAGACATTTTAATTGTTTTCTCTCGTAGGACTTTGGACAAAAAAAAAGAGAGCCCAAAGTGATGATCAAATGAGTGAATGAATGAACAAATCATCTTTATACTTTAAATGTGCAAAGTGCACACTGCACGTAGTACATAGTACGTCTATAACCTGAACTTTTCATGAATTCTTAAAAGTACCTTATACCTAATATATAATATACATTCTACATTCACATGGGTATGAAATTCATACTATGAATGAATCTGGGAGTCCCTAGTAAATACATAAGTATTTCATATAGAATTCCAAGGAACTAGTAAAAAGCAGAACTCCACTGTTATCCAGTTATTTACACATTCCAAATTTTTTTTAGGTTTTGATTTTAGACCTATAATATTTTATACAATATTTTTTATTGTATTTTATTTTTGTAAATACACACAAAGTTTACGTGACTCAACAGATAAAGGATAAAGGACATAATTTACACAACCTATACTTTTATTCTGTATGAAGACAAAAAATAAAAAAGTATATGTAGGCAAATAGTGTGTTCATAAAATTTAACAACAAGTATTATTATTGTGCTATATAATATATTATAATTTATAATATTACATTACATTTAAAAAAAAATGAATGTTTAAATTTCGAGTGTTGTTCAAAATAAATAAATAAATAAAGATTACAGTAATTTTTTAAAGCATGAACTACAATTCCATAAATAGACATTCTAAAAGTTCCAACTCTCAGCACGGATCCAGTTCTCCAAACATTAAATATGTGTATGATTTACCTTTTTTTGACCGGAAGGAGTTGTGTCGTATACTGGATGAAAATAATCAGTGGGAAACTTTGGGTAGGACACATGAAAAATGATTTTAAAAAAATCAAAGAAAAGTTATCCGAATTCGGAAATGTTTTGTGTTTTATGTGGTTCTGTACTCGTTGACGCAACAGGTGTTTGTCACTTGTCACTTTTCCATTTGCTCATGGTTTTATATGTCAACGGAGACGGACTTTGAAATCTATAACTAATAACAAAGGATTTTGATCTTGTAAAACTAAAGAGTAAACTCAAAACTGTCTTTATATATTGAAAGTTTTGTCTAATTTGTATCATTTTGCAGCTGGAGGACTCATGGGCTATTCCGGAGCGGAGTTGAGTGAATTTGCCAGGGCTTTATATGTTGGCCGATCTCCAACGGATGGTAAGAAGAAATAATATTGGCATACATTATTTTTATATGTCAAATGTCAATTTATGTAATATAAGAGTTAACTAGTTTAGGCATCCCATTTATATATTGTATACATATGTTTTTAGCTTTAATTACTTCATGGGGGAGTCAAAATCACACAATATTGGAGCTGTTTGTTCTCTTGAGGAAACTTCATCACTATCGTGGAATGCGTCTGTTAGCAGATTTTGGTAAATAAGTTAACAAGTATCAAAATAGTGTATATATATATACAGAAGCGATATAGAGTATAATAACTTGTAATGTTAATATTGTTTTATTTCAACATTTTAGTACATCCCAAGTACCATACTTATATTAGAGATGAGCAGGAAAACGCAACGATGGAGTTGATACAAATACATAGTCAATCCGAAAACGCAAAAGTTCCCAAAATTCCAGATATTGTCAAAGGAGAAGCATCTGATCATAAAGTCCCAGAGAATGTCTTAGGTAAGTACAGGTTATGTTTATTGAATTTGTTACAGTACATATTATAGTAAGAGCATTTTTGCATTTTCTAAGGTTTTCGAGAAATTGTCCTTTGATGTACACGAATCAAAATTCTGATTTCTGATTTATCTCTATCATTTATGATTTACTTTATTTTTTATTTATATATATATCAATAGAAGACAAATTGAAGGACTGCTCCCTACCTCAAATTCCATATGAGCAACTTGTTGCTGCAACAAATAATTGGGATAGAAGGAATATTCTAGGGAAAGGTACCTTTATAATACTTTATACTCATTGTTACTTATTTAAAAAATTATTTTGGTTCAAACTTAATCTCTACCAACTACTTGTTTCTTATTTCTCATTTTTCATTTTGTTGTGGATCGTTAAAGGTGGATTTGGAACCGTTTTCAAAGGTGTTTGGAAACTTACCGATGTTGCAATAAAAAGAATGGAACAGGTACTTTTCAGTATGATTTGTGAAATGCACTATACAATATATACGATATACGATACACGATACAATACACTATGTTATACTGTGTGCTCTCAAGATAAATGATAAGTGTTTTAAGTTTAATTTTGATTTTCAATTTCATGTTTTTACTAGCGAGCAAATCATTTCAATGTAGAAAGTCAAATTAAACAATCACTTGGAGAATTAAAGTAAGTTATGGTTTGGGTTTTCAATTTTCAACCAAAACTATGTATCTCAACTACTTTCAATTACTATATTTAAAATTTGTTCAACACTCAACATCTCACATGTTTATAATTTTTATCTGTATTTTTCATAGATTTCTCAACGCTTATAGGCATGATAATATCCTGCCATTATACGGTTATAGCTTAGAAGGAGAACATCCATGTCTTGTCTATCAGTTTTTGACCAATGGGAGTTTGGAAGATAGACTATTGTGTCGGCAAAAAACATTACCATTAAATTGGAACACGCGATATCAGGTTGCAAAGTCTGTTGCCTGTGGTATTCAGTTCTTACACTCAATCGGCCCAACTCCTTTAATTCATGGTGACATTAAAAGGTAAAGGTTTTCACTTTTAAGACGCCAATCACAGTAATTTATAATCTATTTCAAAGATGTTAAAAGTTTCACACATTTGAATTTTGTTTTGTAATGACATTGATTTAATTTTGTTTTACAGTGCCAACATATTACTTGATAAAAACTTTGAAGCAAAGATTGGTGATTTTGGCTTAGGTGGGTCTACATTTCGGATGATTTAACTAAAAGTTTTTAAATGAATGAAAATAAGTGATAACACAAGTTTGTGTTGATTGTCTAATATGTAATACTTATAGCATACATATACCATTTTATATGCTATATCAAATTTTGTAATTTTTTTCCTTAGCTCGTGAAATGTCCCCTTCATCAGCTGGTGCTTCGTATGTCCGAGTATCTCGTGTACACGGAACTCGACGTAAGTTTTACATATTCACCTTTTTTTTTTAACTATTTTACTATAGCGTTTAAGGTTGTAGTTTATAATTTATGATGAGAATATACCTAGATATAAAAGCTTTTGTTTCACACATATTTTATTCTTGATTTTAGCTTATCTCCCCGATGAGTACCTGAGAAGTAAAAAATTGTCTACAAAAGTTGATACTTATAGTTTTGGAATCATGCTTTTTGAAATAGCTACGGGACAAAGAGCCTATGAAGAAAGTCGACCAAAAAAACTTTTGGTGAGTTTCTCATCTCAAATCTTTTTGATTTATCATGTACATAATGATGTGTTGCTTATATGTATACAATTCTTTGTGCATTTTATTGTGTATCACATTAGTCACGGCTAAACTAAAATTATTGCGGTCGATTTATATTGCAGAAAGACATCATAGAAGATAGTGAAAATTTAGAAAACGTTCGAGACATGAAGGCTGGACCGGATTCCGCTGAAATATTTTTCAAGCTTATTACTGTAGGGAAAAGTTGTATTAGAAGATTGGCCAAGGAGAGACCGGAAATGCAGGCAGTGTTAAAATCTCTTGAAGGGTTCTTTTCGCAACCGACAAGCATTCGTAAGTTTAATTTGGCAGTTTTATACATATTTTATTATTCAATATATGTTATTGTACAGGATTTTTTGAGTATAAAAGAAGGAATCTAAAATCTGATTTAACCATGAGATATTTTTATCCTTTTTAAATAGGAACCATAAGCTCTCACGTGACTGGACTTCCCCTTTTATTTGAAATGCCATCTCGAGCAGCTTCCTTAGCCCCTACAGCAACATCTGTAGCAAATTCTAGACTGGTATGTGTAGCATGTACAACATGATTTATATTTACTGGAAAGTATTTTATTGATACATATCACATTATGTAAAAAGAAAAAAGAATGAATCAACATTTCTTTTATTCATTTTTTATGCATTTATAATTTTGTGTATAGAGTCCAGAAATAAGAGGGATTTCAGATATGAGAGCTGTAAGTCCATATTGGTCTCCACAACAAATTCAACAACAGCAACAACATCAGCAGCAGCAACAACAACAACAACAGTACAATTTTTTACATAATCACAATAATCATTATCAACAACCACAACAACAACAGCTACAGCAAGTGGGTATATCGATACAACAGCACACACAACAACAACAACCACTGCAACAGTCTCATATGATTCCAAAGCCACAACCAGATTCTCTAGGCTCATCACCAAGGAGGTCGCCATTATCTTTCACTGCAACTTCACATTCTCCTCTTCAAAATTTTACAAATCCTGTGACAATTAGTGATAATAACCACCAAAGTCATCCTCTTCATCATCATATGAATATAACAGCAGGAGGAGGAGAGCAACAACCACAACAATTACAACTCCCCGAATTCGTTGGATTTGTACCGAATACACATAAAAATTCTTTAGTACAACCCCTTCAACCTTTAGCCCGTCTTCCAGACTCCATTAATACAAATACAAATGCTCATCCTTCTAATCCACCAGTCCCTTCAGTTTCAGATAATGATTATTTTCCTGCTGTACTTTTACATCATGATCAAGAGTCTCAAGATCAAGAGTCGTGTGATGTGAGGAACTCGAGTAGAGGTGATTTTGATTGTAGTCAAGGCCCAGCTACTGTAATACCTTTGATAACGGAGTTGGGTATAAAAGAGCCTGATTCTGATGAATAGCTAATGAATAGCTGGGTATAACAATGGTTTTTTTTACATAGTTCTTTAATCAATGAACTACAGCCTATATACACTTACCACTTACGTACCTAACTAAATATTTTAAGAATTATCACTAGTATTTTAGGAAAATATTCGGTATTATTCATAGACTATGAATCATAATTTGTAGACTATTGTTGTTGTTTTTTTGTTTCAAATGCCATATCATCTAGTTCAAAGTTGGAACTTTTTTTTTATTCACAATAACTTTTAAAGAATAGAGAAAAAGCGTATAAGCATCATATGTACCTAGATTATTTTAGACCATTGTTTCATATAGTAAAGTGATACAGAATGAACGAATGTATAATGTATGATACCCGTGTCATTTAATGGGGTTGGACCTACTAAATATATAAAAAATATACATTACTTATACCAGATCCCACATGAAATATTATGTACCCATACATGTATTTTTCAAGATAAATAACCATTTTTCTTTTTCACCTTTTCTTAATGGACAACACTCCTAAAAGATACTCAATAATAATAATAATAATTATTACTATCTACAAACGTATTAACTACAAAGTATTTAGGATGTTATAATATGTTATTATATGTCTAATGTATAATCTTTTGTCTCATTTTGTGTCTTTTGTCTTTGTTTAATGTTTTTTACATTTCTGTTTGTAGTTTGTAGACTGTAGACTATAATGTACAAGAACATTTCATTTGATATTTGATAATTATTTATAAAAATTTGACGTACATTTACACATGCATTTTTACACAGTACACAAATGTAGGTAACCCATGAAATGTATGACTTTCAGAATCAAAATCTATGTCTAATGTATTATAATATAAAATACTAAGTAGCTTGTTTATTGTTTGAAGAAATTCTATGTATCTATTTTAAATCATACTGATGAGAGCAAAAGAAGAAAGAAGGCAAAAGTAATAACGAAATGTTATCAGAAAATAAATAAAGAATCCGTTTTTTTTTCATTTTAAATGAAATGAGTACTAGAAACGAATCATGTGTCTAATTTCTAGAATAAAAATATATAGTCCTTTTGTAACGAGCAGAAGTATACTATGTACTAAATAAAATAGCTTCAAAGTTTTCTAACGTTCCTTGTCAATTGTCAACGCCTGAACTTCTTGCTGTTATTCCCAGTTCCCATTATCGACGGCGAATGTGAAGGTTCGGTTTTAGTAACCCGTTTTTTGAGTTCTCGGGCATTTTCAGTGACTTGTTCATAAATTGATTGTTGTTCCTGTACGGCTGCCCTTACGTATTTACTAATGTCAATCTTGTTGGTTGGGCGAGTAAGGTTGACATAAAATATAATACACTCAGATTAATGTGTAGAAAATAGTAATATTATTATTTATTATTATGGATTTACTGTTTCAGTATACTTGTAATCTGTAATATTTTACAATGGTACTTACAACAGAATAAAAATTTAGAAATTTACATATAAAATTAATATAAAATTTTCAAAATTTTTCGAAAACAACACTTCCATTCAGGCGAAAAAAAGGAGCTCCAATATGACTCGTCTCTCTTTTAACGGTTCCAGTACTGCGGGTTGATGTCTTCAAGCTCAAATCTCTTCTCAACTCATTATCATTTTCTATTAAAGAAGGAAGGAAAAAACTGAGAGTGGGCTCCTTGTATACTCTATTATTGTGACTGTATGAATAAAACGTTTCTTCATTATCTTGACTTATGATGCTACTACTACTTGTATTCCTACGAATATTGGAACTAATTTCCTGTTCATCCTGTTCACCTTCTTCATCTTTGTTAGGAATTTTTCTATATAGTTCTTTATTTGAATGTATACGACTTTTTGATTGAATGTCTGTTGAAATTAAAGATTTGTTGTTGTTAATTATTGCTACTCTTACATTACTTTTTGTACTCTTTTTCCCAGTGACTGGAAATAATTTTGAATTACTCTTGAAAGAATTGTGATTTACAGTGGAGCGAGAGGATGAAGGAGGTCGTTTGTCGTTGCTAAAATGTACCGACTTTTTTTTTGATATTACGCCCGCTTGTCTTTCATTAAAATTTTGATCAAAGGAGACGGTGGACTTGTGATGGATTCTAACATTTTCTTGGGTTGAATTATTTATAGGATAATTATTACTATTAGTATTATTATTATTATTGTAATTATTTTTATAGGTATTACTGGTATTAGGGGGGTTTTTAATCAAACTGCCAACATTATTTAAGTCTTTGTCTGTCTCTTCAACTTTTTTCCTTGTGTAATCTGGATCAAATGTTTCATAGGTGAATTTTGTATAGTGTGGATCTTCATATTTTACAATTACATTGGACACTCGAATAGCTCTACTTCCTGAATTTCCACTAGTTTGAGTAGTCCCAACTCCATCTTGTTGACCCAATTTACCTGTATATATTTCATCTTCTTCCTCATCCTCTCCTGTATCTGAAGAACCTCCACCTATACTATCCAGTCCTCTAAGTAGCTTTATTATATCTTTAACAGTGTTCCTAACTTCAGGATTAGTAACATGGCTTTCTACTACTTTCTCCGCGTGACCAACTTTCATCTCCTGCTTCAGTTGAGAAACAGATTTTCTTGGCCTTAGGTCTGTCTATATGTAATAAATGGATTACAGTTTGATACTTGATATTTTTTGTAATGTCTATATTATAATATGCTGAGGACAAGAGGTTTTAACTTTTATGCTAACAATGTAGGTAATATACTCACTATTAGTTTTGATCTTGTACTAGTTTGTTGCCTTGATACAATGCTACTAGAATCACCGTCTTCAATTGAAGTGACATCATCGAAAGCATCATTTTCCGAGCTACTACTACCTCCATCCATTTTGTTTCACGAGTTTTTGACTGTTTCTAATGTTTTCTGTGTATGAATTTCAATCCGACAGTGAGTTTGGCTGTTACTTCTAACGTCAGAAAAAATACTGAAGGACTACAGACTACAGACAAAGAGAAGATGAATGAAGACGTGAAACCATAAAGTAACTATTATTATTCTGTATTAGAAATTGGAAATGCAACATGGGACATGCGACAACGGAATATTGGATATTGGATACAAAAAAAAGAAGTCGATGAAAGTTGGAAGTTGTAAGTTTTTTGTGGATTCTGGAAATTGGAAATTGAAAGTTGAAAGTTCTTTGCTCTTTCTGTGTGTGTTTATAGTATAAACTTTATACTATAGTATATTATTACGTTGTGAGTTGTGAGTTGTGAGGACTTTTATAAACAAAATGGCGATAAAGACAAAATGGCGACTGAATGACTGATGATAATATACATAATACATAATACTGACTTTTCTCTGGACTCTTATTAGTTGACTAGAATTTTAAATGCCACTTAGTAACCTTGGCAGTGCATGGGATAGGGAAAATGCGTTCTGTGCACATCATCATGAAAATTCATGCCGAACAAAATCCATACAAATACCAAAGTATAAAGTGCGAGCAGTAGGAAGTATTTTGTATTTTGTACCAAACTTTAGCATTTTTTGATTAAATTTGATTATATTATGACACTATGTTGTCAGAAAGCACGTAAGGTGTATGGTATGGCCCCAAAATCCCGGTGCATGAGAAAAATGAGGAAACATTTCTGAAAATCTTACCATCCAGTTATGAATTGGCTGGTGAATTCTATAGCTCTTGTCTCAAGTCAGCATGCGAGTCACATGCTGTAAGTACTTATGCTGTATGAGTATTATTTCATACTTAATTCATAAGATTGCATTTTTGGTATACCATATTCTGAAAACTACCAATGGATGGAATTTTTCTGATTTCTAAAGCAAGTTAAGTACAAACATATAATACCGTATTCTGTATTCTGTATTTATGTTATAAGCAATCCAAGTAAACTCATAAACTTTTCATACAAACAGAAATTAGCAGAAAAATCCTACATTTTATCATAATAGTTCTAATACCCTTGGTCAGAAATTGTCAATAACTATTAACACTCTGAATATAATATATGTACATTAATGTATGTGACTTATTTTCCTTGAAAGTCCTTTTTTCTCATCTGTTTTGGTATTAAATATAAGTACCTGTTGAAGAACTACAACTATTTTGAAAGGTTGGACAGTGAAAAATATGACCACAAAAGTTTTCATTTTTAAAATTACCAGTTTCCTACCCCATTTTTTGAAAACGATAGCATAACTTTTAGTTCAATCCAACAGTTAAATGAAATAGAATAGAATATCTAAAATCCTAAATACCAGGGCTATTACGTAGAAAAACGGTGTAATGTCGCCGGTATTTTCAACTTTCAACTTGAGTACTTTAAAAAAAAACAATGACGTACAAAAATAACATTGAGTTTTTGTTCATCCCAAATCCCAATGCTTTCAAATGCTAATTTATCTTGACTAATACTTACGATTTGGTTCTTGGTGTGTATCGTGGATCATGTTAAAAGTTGTACATGGAAATAATTTCCATTTCCTTCTTGACAAATTTCCAGACAGTTCAAGTTGTTTAAAATGACAGCTGTTACAGCAAATGGGTGCATAATATCCTTAGATCGATTTCATGATTATTATATATATAATAATTTATCAAGTTTGATCAAGAATTTTGATAATTACACACCACCATTCGCTGTGGCAGCCAATCAAATTCAGAAATGTGGATTTTCACAAGCACTCTTTCGGTTTTGGACTCTTTTGCCTATTTTTCCTGGTCACAATTTTATAACTAAATATAAAGATCCAAGTGGCAAAAGTCAAACTTTTTAAACTACAAGTTGAGACTTGAGACAATTGAGAAACACTTGTAATTTGTGACTAAATTTTAACTATGAGATTCTGAGACATTTTTCTGAGAAAGAGAAAAATAGTGTTGCAAGTTGCAAGTTACATAGAGTATAAAGTAGACTGTGATTATAGTCAATGTACAATGAAAAATTGAAGAGAGTCCCAAGAGACTTGAAACTAAATAAATCATGTAAGACTATAGGTAATAGGTATGATATATGATAACAAAAAGACCGAGCCGAAATACATTTGAGATGACTCAAAACTCCAAACTCAAGATATTTGAGTAAGCAAGCCAAAACTTTTACATTTAAAATATTGTACTTATGAAGTATGAAGTATGAGTACATGAAAGTAGACGAGTATGAGACTCATACTATGAGTTATAAGTGTGGATGTGATGTATGATGTATGATGTGCCTATTCTATACAGATGCAGGTATTCAGTAATAAAAGAAAGAGAGAGAAAGAATTTTTTTTGCACACTTCTCTAGATCATATAATCGATGTCAATTAATTGGGCATGCATAAAGACGTTTATCATTTTATATTGTATTATCAATTATGAATACATTGCTATATAGATATTTGCTGTATTCTGTCTATCTTCGATTACATTTTCAATTTTATATCATGTCATATGATAGCATGTTCTACACTGAGCACTGATCACATTCGACTATTTATTGAAGGAAAACTTTTTTAAGGGCTATTGGCAGGATGCAAAAAGTATTGTTCAATTCCTAGTATTAGCATATCATATGAGACATAAAAATAAGAATGTTTGACTTGCTTACTTAATAAATAATACTTTTTATTTTATTTGAAAGTACTACACATTTCTAATTTCTATAAATATGTTGTAAATTTTACTACTATTATCTATTGTCTCTTATGATCAGCTCTAATGAATTTTACAGCGTTTATATGTTAGATATGAGAGACTTTTGAGTTTTCGGCATTTATTATTTACATACTATTTTATTGGTTTACTTCACCAGAAAACTTTATATTACATCATTATAGACTATGGATGAGTAATGAGTAATAATGTATTTTGTATTTTACAGACTGTTCTACAGACTGCTACCGTAAGTATTAATTAGCATGTCAGTACATATTATTCAGTTATCAGTTGAATTGTTTCTTTCTTCTTGTCGTCCGTCCGACGAGAATATCTCATAAAATCTATTTTGTTACAGTATGTATACATAATTGAAAACGTCACCTGAGCTCCGATTTCCGTCCATATATAACAATTCATAAGCTTTTTTCTCCATTGACTATATTTAAATATGATACTCCATGACTGACTTACACATTCACTGTACCCCCATTTTACAGCAGAAGCTTCTCTATAATATATGAAACACCTCTTCTATTTGTTATTTGCTACTAGCTACTAATAGAGCCAGTTTTTTTCCTTGCGAATTCTAAAAGTACCAAAACTAACTAAGTGCTCACTTTGAAATATTTACTACATTTTGATATTGGAATCATGAGTATATATGAATTATAAATACTGTTAAAAACTGAACCATCACAGCACACTCCTCTTAAAAAGATAATATTATATGACAATATGAGCACGACCGGGTGTGAATGAAACGTGAGAATGAAAGTATAATGTATCTATGAGTTGATACTGTTGCCAATAATAATTATTTTGTAGATTATATAAGTACAAAAGATGTACAGAAGTTTGTATGTATACATTATATTATGCTTTGTATGGGATTTTTTTATTTGGTTTCTTCAATTTTATAGTATAGAGTATAGAGGATTCTTACATTACGTACGTACGTGCCTCTGAAATTCGAGTAGGTCACCACAAGTTTTAACACATACATGTACGCGTATTGCATAATATAATAATACAGTATGTAAGACAATCATGTATAGTAATTTACTTTACCATTTACCATATTCTATCATGCTATTTAATTTTAATAATAATAATAATAATTCATATACGTATCATTTTCGGCATAATTATTCTCGTCACAGTATTTCGTTTGAAAGCTAACAATATTTAAGTATATAATGTATCATGTATATATACTTATCATAATATTATACATTGTGTATTTTACCGGATGTAACATCTTTTTATATTTTGTTTTATGTCATTGTAAAGAATAAAACAATCGTTTTCAATCCATTCAACTCAATACCAGCTTTTACCGTACTCTACACACATTACAAATTATAAATATTAATATTCACATCCGAGTATATTATTATAAAGATGTACTGAATTCTTGAAAACACACTGCGGGTGAACATGATATAATATTTTCAAAATGAATTGTTTGGTTCTTCAATTTTCAAACATCTACTTAACCTAAAAACAACTGAACTACCTTTCAGGAAAATTGCAACTTTGCGAATTTAAATTCAGCATCTTAGTACATTTTTTTTGTGGGCATCCAAGTATATTAATCAGTTTTTTTAGAATGTAGCTCACACACAAGCACACTTTTCTTTCTATAGAACAAAATTTATCCCTATAGATGATGATACCATAAATCCTATATATACTGTAGAAATGAACCTTTTTTAAGCTACACTAGTTTACTTAATCCATCATAGTAATAACAACTAATAACAATAATTATAATTATTACTACTATTACTAATTATTGCGATTTAATACCTGGTTACGTTAGCTCTGTAGTACACCTTACTAAGCATCCACAGTTATATTTTATATTTCTATTATTTGTTATACTTTCATAGTTTCATACTAAACCTATGTATTTTAAATTGTACAGGACCGTATGTAAACCTGTAGCATTGAATTTTCCCTAATAGCTATCAAAAATCAGGATATTTTATTAAATACAAGATGTATTAGAGTACCAAGAACCAAAGTGCCTATATAATATAGAATTGTACCACACCTTCTAGATACATTATTGTATATTCTAATAATTTTCCTATTATTTTCATCATAGGAATCGAAGAATAATTGCATTTTTTGTACAATATTATAATATATATATATACAAAAAATACCTTACGTTTTCTATGAATTCGGCACATTGTACATTACAAAAAATAATTAATGCGAGAGAGAAAAAGTCAATGTAAATATCAATGTGCAAGTATCTTGGCATTTCATCGTTTTTTTTTCAAATTCATGAATAAAAAGTGTGTCTGTGTGTGAGACCAGGAATGCCTATTACCTAATATCATGTTCCAGAAAAACTTACAATTAGATAGTACAAAGAATACGAATATGGTAATTTGTAAATTGTAGACATAATAATATAATAATATGTACACATTACGTATTGCAGTTGAAATATTACCGAATGACAAACTTGGCATAGAATTTTTCATTCCGATACAAGACAAATTTTGATCACATATGAGGATGAAATAATTGTAGTATTTTAAATATTATATATATATACTCAATACAACATAATCCGTTGAGTTTGGTCATAGTGAAATATTTTACTAGTACATTAAACATTAAATATAACATATTATAGAGCTGTACACAATGATAAGATTTAAAAGTAGAGAATTAATTTATACGAATAAAACGAATTAAATAAGGATGTAAATGTACTTAAGGTTTTTTTTTTTTAAGTTTTTCAGTAAGCAGTGAAATAAGATCTTTGAGTAGTACACTATTCCACATAATGCGATGTATTTCAACTATACTTACAGAAACTGAAGGAAAAAAAATTCGATCCTAATAAATCCTCTAATATTATAGATTAATAGACATGAGATATTACAAGAAATTATCGATTAGTACCCTTTTTATAGTAGTAATTCATAGTAATAAGTAATAATAATAGATAATGATATAATATAATATACAATATATTTTTACATAGTATCATAATTATATTTACAAAGGACTAAATAACCAAATAATTCATATGTGATGTTCACTCCGAATGCCAGAGATATTATTGTTATTATTATTATTTGTACTGACAACTAAGGAAATAAAAATTTCTTGTGATGTTTTTCTATACATAAACTTACATGGTGGTCGATGACTGATGAGGAAATACGGTGCTTCAAAAAGACATTACATTGGAATTTTTGATTTAAAAAACAGTTTATCATAGTGTGTATATATCTTTTTTACTAGGTTATTATTATTATGCTCCCGGAAGGTATCGCCGACTTTTTTTTTTAATTATTTAGAATACATATCATCCATAATTTTTCCAAATGACACCCAGGCATCCGAATTCTTTCCTTTGAGAAGAGCTATGTGTTGAATAACTTTCCCCAAAATTAGCTACGAAAAAAAGAAAAATAAATGGAATCAATTTTAAAGTTTAAATAACAACCCAAATAATTCTATGAAATTCATACATAGAGCGTTGAACATTATCACTTTACAAAATTTTTGTTTGAGACAACTTATTTCCATGTAAAACTATAATATATTATACACACAAAAAGAAATTTACACACCTGAAGACGAGGACGAACGTGTGGAGGAAGACATTTATCCTTCATGACCACTTTTAAACATGCTGACATTAGCTTACATGCTTCATCTGATCCATCTAGAACAGCCCAATCTAATCCTTCAAAAACAAATTTTTCGGCAATATTCCGGGAACAAAGGCTCTCTTTCACCACAGTAATATTATTCTTTAAAAACAAAAATAAAAACCCATAGGTTAAGAAAATTGCTGCATTTTCATAGATTTATAGAAAGAAATACTCAGCTACACATTTAAGTTATAAATTTTATGTTTTAGACATTTAAAAAAAATTGTACACAAATACATTTGCATTGATTATTGTTTTTTTCCATAGAACTAAATTACAAAATTATTAGTATTTAAAATTTTAAATGATAATCAATAAAAAAAAATATATACCTGATTTTTCACAATTAACCGTACAATACTTGCAATATTGTAAGGCCGAGAAAGAGCATCAATGATTCTGGGAGTGATATAATTGAGCGGACGACTAGGAATCCAATCATTGGTTCTTAATTCGACAATATCATGCAAGAAACATCTTAGTCTATTATTTCCACTGACTGTTGCCCTTCCCATTAATTGTGCCATCACATAATCCATGTAATTTCCAGAAGCATCCGCATCTTTTAAATCAACTTCTAATTTTTTCCCTATACAGTAATAAAAACAATGAAAGAAAACATGCTAAAAATACATTTTTATAATGATATAGCATAGGCATGTAATCTCAAGAGTATAGTTATATTATGAGATGTGTAATTAAAATTAATTTTTTTTATATAGAAACATACCAGTTAAGAAGATGAGATTACAAAGTGATTCCAAACAAGCATCACCAGTTGTAAGTAAAAGTAAATCTATTGTCTTTTGAATGTTATCAAAAGGAACAATTTCAGAATTGTAAAGTTCTGCCAGTACGCGAATTCCTCCCAGTGATGTTAAATTCCCCTTTAAAAAAATAAAATATATTTATAAATGAAGTATATATACATAATATAAAAAGAATTTATCATATCATATTATAGATTATACACAGAGATTATAATATAAAATATGAAAGTGTATTATATTATTATACTCACTTCTACAAGATGAACAATTCTTTCTTTGACTTTTCTTTCAAACTCTGAAACAGTCTCAGATACATGACAAATTAAACGTACATAGAGTTGTACATATGCAGGTTCAGCAATTGATTTCTGTAGAATAGTATCCACAGATTTTTCTAATAGTTCAGGATTTGAAATAGGTATTACTTGAGGTAAATATCCAGCCATCTGAGACAAGGTACTAGGTGTGACTTTATTCAAAATTCCTTGTAAAGTCCGACCTTGTTCCGAACGAACATTACTACAATTTTTATTCTTTTTAAAGCCATAAGATGATTTTTTTGCTCTTTGTCTACTTGTTGTGGCAATAATTCCAGAAGTAACTCTTAAGGTAGATTCATCCAGGTACGTGTTGTCTCCAGTCTTTGACTTCTCATCTATATTAGCTGAAACTGTCGAGTTATACGATGACGATGATGCAGTGTTACTATTACTACTACTTTCACTCTCTACTTGAACACTTGGTACCCACCACTTATTATGAGGTGTCCATTGTCTCGAACGCATTTCCAATAAGTCCAAAATCATAAATTGAATTCTTTTTGATATTGCCAATTTCTCTGATTCTTTAAGATTTAATTTGTTGAATAATTCATCCATCCATTCCTTTTTTGTTTCTTCCAATTTTTGACCAGCGAAAGTCAATACTACACATAAGCATTCAAGCGATTCATCTACATCTGAACTGCTGATAATATCTGCAACTCTTTCAAAGAGAAATTTTGATGAACAAGCATTTTCCACATACAATTCAGCGATGAAACGATGAAGTGTAACTTTCTTTCGTCTTGCTAACCATTCTTCTTCCATGGACATTGAAAATTTGGCAATTTCCTTATCAGTTGTCAGTTTCTAAAAAAAAATATTTAAAAAAGAGAAAAAAGAGATGTATATAATATTATTATATCAGTACAAAGACAAGAAACGGTATAAAATTAAAATAGACTGATTCAAAATAATTTTATCATCATTTCTAATTCTTAGTTTTTTTTTTTTTTTTACAAGAATAGTTACTGTAAAAATTGCCACACAGAATGAATATAAAATATTATTTATTATTTATATACCTTGAGCTCGTGATGGATTTGAGTGTTGAGAATTGACCGTATCTTTGTGCCCGAGTGTTGCGTTCTTTGACTAATACATAAATATCCCATAAGTCGTGCATAAATATTCATGTACTGCGTATCATCCAACGCTTTTGCAACTACCAGTTGTAAAACTTCAGTTAGTTGTCCCTGATCTTCTGGCATTAAATTTAACCATCGTTTTCGGAGTCTTTGATAGTTAACTGGACTGATTTTATTAAGTACCGACCTCACCTATAAAATTTAATATATATATTTATTATTTAATATATTTTAATGAATTACAAATTACATATTTTCTAGAGTCTCAAAGTAATAAAAATAATATAAATCGTATACATTTTGAGTTGCTTATAAAAGTTATATGTATAAAAGTTGAAGTACCTTGCGTAATAAAATGTCTCGCTCATTTTTCGCAGGAAATTTTTGTGGACGTATAATAGTATCCGGTAAATTCATCTTGCTATTGTTGTCTCGTATACCTTTATTACTTGGACTGCATACATAAAAAAAAGAAAGAAAAGGCAATGATTATAAGTACAATATTATTAGTAAAACATTTAATTTTGTTGACAAGAATATTATCATTGTCGTTTGCTTTTATAAATTTTGGTGTATATATTACTACGATATGAAGTATTCACATGTACATAAACATTTAAAGACACACACATCTATGTATTTTAAGTAGTTATTTATACTATATGTGTGTATAATATGTGTCCCCTCATTAACATATTTTGTATAATATATATAAAAAGCAATATTTACTTTTTTTAAAAAAAAAAAAAATTGCAGTAGATAAATTAAAGAGTTAAAAAAACAACTTCATTAGCATTGTAAAAAGTACAATAATTAAATATATGCATAACATAATTCAGTCCTGAATACATATACAACTTTCTAAGTCTAATAAAATTTTCTTAGTGTTCATTAAGATATTCTTTTGTTTACTATTTTTTGATACTTAAAAACATGTAAAAAAAAACTACAAATTAAAAATAAACAGTCATATGTATAGTACTTATGTACTTTATATTTACATTACACAGATGTAAATATTACATGAAAAACAAAAAAAAATTTCACAGTAAAAAAAAAGTCATGACAGTAGTATCATCTTTGACATCAACAACAATTATTATTAAATAAAATTATAAAATAATTAATAGTACAACTATAAAAATACCAGAACATATTAAATAAATCAAAAATAACCATTATTATTATGATATTGATAATAGACTATTATTAATAGTAAAGCATAATAAAAAAAAAAAGTAAGTATGTATACCTTCTTGTTTTGATTGGCCTTCGATTAACAGAGTTCTCGTCAATGAGAGGAGTTGAAAGACAGTTTCTGGAACTGGTGCCCTGTTCCATGACCTATGTCATGGGGTCAATATTTACACGATCGTGATTTTTATCAGGTATAACTGAGAAGAAGAATAAAATTGCAATTATTTTATTTTGCAAGGTGAGGTCGCGAAGAAGCGTTGTCTATCGTTTGGATTACATTTCTCGACTGAACTTTTTTTTTTGATATGCTTACATGGAGCAAAACAACTGCGTAATTTTCTAGGTGCACTGCAATACATACATATACATACATGCTGTATATAGGTACACACACACACAAACAAAATCATTTTACATTAATCAATTCTTATATTTAAATTCTACCTCTTTTCTTAAATAAATAATATACTTACATACAACATAGACGTGTATTATTTTAATATACTTGATCATCATTATTATAATCCATTTGTATATACTTGGATATGATTATATTATGTTGTTTTATTTATTTACATTCATTCTCCTTTCACCTCTCACCTTCTCTAAAATGTCTCAAGTCTCTCATGTCGTTGCATAAATTATGTGATACTTGATAAAAATAAAAGGTAACAATGACCCTTACTTTTAAACTGTGAAAAAATGTTCAAAATACAATACATATTTTAATTTAAAATAATTAAAAATATGCAATAATATTTCTTATAATTCTTATATTGCCATCTCCTAAAATCTTTTTTTCATGCATTTTTATTTTTATCCTTCGATCATAATAAAATACACAGTACATTTATCAGAAGTCCTAACAAGGAAATTTTGGTTAGTTTTGTTAAATTATATGAAATTCTAAATAAGATTAAATAAAATGATGGAAATGACAATTAAGAAAAAGGTTAATTATAAGCAATTTAAAGTAAAATTGTATAGTAAAAAAAAAAATAATCTTGGATTATCAAGGATTTTTCGAAACAAACTACACCACTTCTGCGCAGAAAAGTGAAGAAAGGAGATTTCAAGATTTCTGGCAGCGAGTGAAAAAGTTATAATTTTTTTAGGGGGTTTATCAGGAATTACTATAATTAATTTTAATTTAATAAAAGTTTTACAAAAAAAAATAATAATAGTATTTTATAATGGCCCAAATATTGACAAGAATAGGCCAGTTAGGTCTTGGAGTTGCAATGATCGGTGGAGTCGTCAATTCAGCATTATATAATGGTAAGAGAGAGAATCAAAATTTTTATGTAGAAACCGGTGTGTGTGCATGTTTTTACTATACTTTGTAAAAAAGACATTGCATCATACATGGAGAAATACTATTAAACAAATTATACTCATAAAAGTACTTTTATTTTGTAAAGTTTATATTATAAAAGAATTTAATTAATTATATTATGCTTATTAACTAAAATATGATTTGTAATAATATCATTTCTTTTTTTTTTCTTTTTAATATGTATGTATAGTTGACGGTGGTCATAGAGCCGTGATATTTGATCGATTTAGTGGAGTTAGAAAAGAAGTTGTTGGAGAAGGAACACATTTCTATATACCATGGATTCAGAGACCAGTAATGTTTGATATTAGGGCTAGACCTAGAAATGTTCCAGTTATTACAGGATCTAAAGATTTACAAAATGTTAATATTACACTTCGTGTTCTCTTTCGACCCGTTCCTGATGAACTTCCCCGAATTTATACCACACTTGGAGTTGACTATGATGAAAGAGTTTTACCCAGTATCACCAATGAAGTACTAAAGGCTGTTGTAGCTCAATTTGATGCTGGGGAATTAATTACACAAAGAGAATTGGTTTCACAAAAAGTCAGTGATGATTTAAATGACCGTGCAACTCAATTTGGTCTCATTTTGGATGACATTTCAATCGTAAGTAATTATATCATGTATAATGTTCAATAATTATTATGATAATTTGAGTAAGACAACTTTATATATTGAAAAGTTAATAACAAATAATAATTGATTGTAACACAAAGTTAATAAAAACTATTCTTATTTTTTTGTTTATTTTTTTTTTAGACACATTTGACATTCGGTAAAGAATTTACACAAGCTGTAGAATTAAAACAAGTAGCTCAACAAGAGGCTGAAAGAGCTCGTTTCCTTGTCGAAAAAGCTGAACAACAAAAGAAAGCGGCTATTATTTCTGCTGAAGGAGACCAACAGGTAAACCAAGAGTAGATTTATAGTTATTTTGCAAATCAACATATATTATTGATTATTAATTTTATATAAATAGATGTATGTAATACTTATTACTATTTTTTTTTGATACTAAAAATGGAGAAATGAACGTAGAATAAGAATAATAATTATTATTAATAATAATGTGTTCTTTTGAAATTAAGGCTGCCACATTACTTGCAAAATCATTTGGAGATGCTGGTGAAGGTCTTGTTGAACTCCGTCGTATTGAAGCAGCTGAAGATATTGCTTTTCAATTAAGCAAATCTAGAAATGTAATATATTTGCCAACTGGACAGTCAACACTCCTTAATCTTCCTCAAGCTTAAGTTTCTTTTTTTTTATGTTCTACTTTATAAAATATATGAAATATAACAATAACATTGTATATTATTATACTACATTGCGTCGTTTGAAAATCAACCACCAACACTTTATATAGATAGTAGCAATATGCAATAAAAAAAGCTTCATTGTTATAATATATTAATGTCACACTTCATAGTCGAATATTATGCATTTGAATATCATCGTCATCGTATAATGAAAATGAAAAGATGAATATGAAAAAGAAAAACATATATATTATTTATAAGTAATATATTTAGACGAATGAATGTATTATATATACGGGTGATTCGTAAAGTGTTACTGTTTTTAAAAGAAACATGAAAAAGTATAAAACGTCACTCAAAAGAAAAAATATAGGTTCACAGAAATCCAAAATGATTTCTTTTTAAAAGTATATTATGAAATATTATAGTGTTCATAGTCGTCTAATGAAATACTTTTTTTATATAATATAATATTATACCTTGTTGTTTATCATAATATTATACAACTTCTTTTTTTTCCTTTTTGAAATTAAACGATGAAAATAATATTATTCTACATAAATTTTATGTAAATCGTAATTTTTTATTTAGATAATACGATTTTTTATTTTCGTATACACACATACACTTGTTATGGTTCATAATCTATATAGTCTCCGGCCAGTAAGAATAGTTTTTGGTTTTGTGCATAATATATTATAGCTCAACTCTCAAGTATGTAAAACTACTTTTTCCATCCTTCTATGTAGTCTTCTTCTTCGTAGTCTCGCTGTTTTTGAAAATTATGAATTGCTGCTCGTTTTTGCATTTTAGGAGTTTGAGGAGGAGGATTTAATGTTAAAACAAAAACACCAGCTCTTGCAACAAATCCAGGTTTTTGTTGTTCTACAATATCTTTTGTTTCTGGTACAAGCTCTTCTATCACTGCATCTACAACTGCTCTGAACTGAAATATTATTTCATTTTCATTTAATATCTATATAAATACTTTGGTATAATATGTGGTAACTTTTGATAATATTATTGTCCTGGTGAAGAGTGAAGAGGGATACACAATAAAATGTTTCAGTTTCTATATATAAAGACTGTTTTTTTACCTCTCCAGGAAGTTTAAAATAAGGATCGTTTTGATGTCGTTGTAATTCTACTTTGCCTTCAGTTTCTTGATAATTGATGATAATTATTAGCAAAAGTCCTAATGTTTGACAAAAGATAGAGTGAGTGAGGGTCGACGTAAATGAACGCATGACGAACGTCGAAAATTTCGTGTTAGTACAACGTTTATGTTTATGTTTTTCATTTTACGGACGGCATTTCATTCTATCGGTACATTACAAATTACAAATGATAATATCAGTATAATAAAGTACTTCATAATATACAGCACGTGTTGTGTAAGTATATTATTAATTATTAGTATTGAGAAAAAATTATTAAAAGGCATTTTGATAGAACGGTACTATGTGATTCACTCCATAGCAACTATTAAACGTATATGACATGCAGAACAGAAGTCCAAATCTATATGTATATGTATATACAGACGTACTCCAGACACAAAAGCAGTTACTCACCTATATATCCAATAATAAGTCTATATCATACTATATATTATGGATTTTATTCAGGTGATGTCTAAAAGTTGGTACATGTTACATGTAATGGAGGACTCTATGTACCTATATATACACAAGATTAAAAATGTTAAAGAGAGTTGTGGTTTCCAAAATATTTTTTGTACGACGATTTTGAGGTGTTAATTAATCAGTACACACGTTTTTGATGTACTGTGTACACTCTCTACCTCTTTTTCCATTAAAAAACTTAAATATCTAAGGTTACGTTTATAAATATAAAAACACTTTTATGTCTTTATGTAGATTTATAAGCAGTACGTCTATTATTGGTT